>JAWNOS010000332.1:0-11262 GCA_035045845.1 Drosophila buzzatii
TTGAATTTTTGATGTGAACTCAATATTTGCACACTTAATAGCTTCATTTGCGGCACTGTGGCACATGCGAAGACAATGTCACGCGAGCGACACACACACACAGAGATACAGAGACAAAGGAGCAGTGTGTGAGAGAGAGAGAGAGGGAGAGGTGAAGGCAGAGATAGGGAAGCTGAGGAGAGACGGTGTGCGTATAAAGCGGATGGTTGGCAAAAGCTGCGGCAAGCTTGGCTCCTCCATGCACGATTCTGGCACGCCGCAGATGCTAAGGCACACACACACACACAGAGAGAGAGCGGCGTCGTCAGCAAGCGAGACAGAGAGAGATACACGCATCGTCAGACAACACACATGTTAACATAAACGTCAAACACACAAAAGGCCGCCAACAACGCCTCGCTGGCTAGAAATGGACCCTAGTTGGGATAGACGAACGTTGCCAGGGCTAACAGCGTGTGTTGGCGATAGGGAGGGGGAGTGCGAAGCGAGTTATTGGCTGGGGAATGCTGTTCATACATTGGCTCTAAGTGGCGCAGTTTTTGCGGCGATTATCTCAAAGCATTCGCAGCGAAACGTTAAGACTGTTCAATTTTGGCAATTGATTGCCCGTTTTTCTTGCCGAATATCTGTGCGTGTGCATGTGTGTGTGTGTGTGTGTGTGTGGGTGTTTGTGAATATATGTGATTGCTATCTATAGTAGCCATAGGCACACACAAACACACGTAAATACTTGAAGCTGCCTGATGACCGGCAGCCCACTAGTTCAGCTGCCCATATTCTAGGCCAAAAAAGCAGAAATGGGCGTGGTCATGTTGCCTGCTACACTACATTAAGCTAACTAATGATGCATGCCAAAAGACAACAACAACAACAACAACGACAACGACAACAACAATGAAAGCACAACAACTAGAGCTCACGCAGCCAGCAGAGATAAAAAATTATGAACGCAAATCTTCAATACACACGCACACACAAGCAAACCACCCACACACACACACACACGTACACAATCAAGCCACCCACACACACACACACACACATACATGTATATTAAAACTGGACCCTTAGCTGGACCTGAACCTGTGCCACAGTTAATTGAAGTCATAAAAAGACAACAACAAAAGACAACAAACAAACATCTTTTATCTGCATTTTGTTATTGTTGTTGTTGTTGTGCGTGTGAATTGCTCTCCTGTTATTTTTTTGTATATTTTTATAACTTGTTTGTTTGCTTATTTTTTGCTTTTGCTTTCAGTCTTGCCTTTTGGCTTCAGTCTACTCATTTTCTATACCCTATAAAAAAAAGGCAACTATTAAAAAAAACTGGCTGAATCTTTGAGATAAAAAATGCTTTTGTATATACCTACTTATATAGCTATGACAATTTCTTTTCTATTCACATATATTACAAAATAAATTTATATATTTACTAGCTAAGAAATATTTGCAATTTTTTAAAGCATTTATCAGAAAGTGTTTTTATGATGGAGACACAGCTAAAGGAACAAAATATTTGTACGTTTTTTTTTATATTGCTGCAAAGTTTAATAAACTATTATTTAATTTTAAACACACTTTAGTCAGCGCACAGAGGCAACAGAGAAGGCAACGCAAAAACAGTTCACAGTTCAGCAAGCAAAAGTCTTTTTTAGTCACTCCAAAAATTCTTTGGAAATCTATGAAACTTTTGCTATTCACAGTTTCAAGCTGACAGAGAATATTTCTTTTACAGAAATACAATCAAGTTGCCATAAATGTCAATATATATTACATGTTATTCATATGTTAAATATAATGTTAAGTGAATTCATTTAAAGACAGTTAATATTTTAAAATAATCTAATTTTTGATGCTAATAATCTGAATTATTATTAAACTATCAACTGAACTATATAGATTTAATATCTAAAATAATTTAATTAGATTTATTTATATTCTATGCACTTATATATTTTATATATATTTTCTTAATCTAATTTAAGAATTAAATTTATTTTATTATTTTTTTATTTTATATTATTTGCTATATATTTTAAGAACTGTTTTAATATTTCTATATTTTATTTTATATTATATTTATTTATTTGCAATCAGTCTTAAAGTAAACAATAAAAATTTATTAATGTTTTAATAATGGTAAACAAAACTTTCTATTGTCAGTAAATTATAAAATAAAAATGAAGCATATTATTTTATATTTAATAAATAAAAATATATATAAAAAAAACCTAACCTATATATATATAATAAAAAAATATAATATGGTTTTAAAAATGTGTTGAGGTTTTTTTATATTTTTATTTTTTATTTATTTATTAAATATAAAATAAAATATATAAAATATATATACATTGTTGGGTAATTTGACTTTGCGTTGCAATACCCACGAGAGTGAAACGATGTGATTCGGTTAGTGGTTTAATAAAGAGTGAAACAGAATAGAATGTTAATTACATTCTTTGTATGGTGATGCCAGATTACATGTTTGCTTATGTTAATGCTTACATTTTCAACACTTCTTCTTAAGCTACATATAATCTTTCTTTTTTAGCTAACAAATCTTTTACTAGGATAAACCAAGTAACTTAACAAAATAGTTATGCTTAGACTTATGTAAACATTTGGTAAGAATATCAGCTACGTTACAATTTGAATTCACATATGTAAGCTCTATCTCTTTAGATTGTATTTTTTCACGAACAAAGTGGAACTTAATATCTATGTGCTTTGTCCGTTTGTGATGCACTGGATTTTGTGCAATGTGTTGCGAACTGATATTGTCACCACGGATCTTTATTGGCTTCTCATCTGTTGACCAGCCAATCTCATTTAAAAGTCTTCGCAAATAGACTGCTTCCTTTGCTGCCAACGTTAATGCAATGTATTCTGCTTCTGTGCTGCTTAGAGCAACGACACTCTGCTTTGCTGAAGTCCAAGAGAATACACTGCCAGCGAGGAAGAACGCGTAGCCACTGTATGAGCGTCTGTCTCTTCTGTCATTTGCCCAATCTGCATCGGCGTATCCAGTTGCTGATGCATCACATTTGCTGTATGTGATTGCCAAATCCATCGTACCTGCCAGGTTGTTGGGTAATTTGACTTTGCGTTGCAATACCCACGAGAGTGAAACGATGTGATTCGGTTAGTGGTTTAATAAAGAGTGAAACAGAATAGAATGTTAATTACATTCTTTGTATGGTGATGCCAGATTACATGTTTGCTTATGTTAATGCTTACATTTTCAACACTTCTTCTTAAGCTACATATAATCTTTCTTTTTTAGCTAACAAATCTTTTACTAGGATAAACCAAGTAACTTAACAAAATAGTTATGCTTAGACTTATGTAAACATTTGGTAAGAATATCAGCTACGTTACAATTTGAATTCACATATGTAAGCTCTATCTCTTTAGATTGTATTTTTTCACGAACAAAGTGGAACTTAATATCTATGTGCTTTGTCCGTTTGTGATGCACTGGATTTTGTGCAATGTGTTGCGAACTGATATTGTCACCACGGATCTTTATTGGCTTCTCATCTGTTGACCAGCCAATCTCATTTAAAAGTCTTCGCAAATAGACTGCTTCCTTTGCAGCCAATGTTAATGCAATGTATTCCGCTTCTGTGCTGCTTAGAGCAACGACACTCTGCTTTGCTGAAGTCCAAGAGAATACACTGCCAGCGAGGAAGAACGCGTAGCCACTGTATGAGCGTCTGTCTCTTCTGTCATTTGCCCAATCTGCATCGGCGTATCCAGTTGCTGATGCATCACATTTGCTGTATGTGATTGCCAAATCCATCGTACCTGCCAGGTATCTAAGAATATGTTTTGCAGCAGCTTCATGCTCTGCATGTGGATCGTTGTTTCTTTGAGATAGTTTGCATACTGCGTGCAAAATATCAGGTCGGCTCAGCACTGCTAAATACATAAGGGAACCAATTAGTGACTGGAATTGGGTTTTATTTACCTTTTTACAGTTGTCGTCACTACATTCAACTTGAAAACCTGGATCAAGTGGTGTATTGACTTGCCGACATTTGCTCATGCCGTATGTTTCCAGCAATCTTTGAATGTGTGATTTCTGGCATAGCGAAATTGAACCTAGTTCACCGTCCCTCTCAATTTCCATGCCTAGGAAATAGCTTATGGGGCCTCCATCATGCATCTTGAACTTCGATGCAAGCTTCTTCTTAATCATTGCTATGTCTTCTTTATTTGGGCACGCGATGATTAAGTCGTCGACGTAGATGGCAATATAGCTGAATGCTTCTTCTGTCATTTTGGTGTACAAACAGGCTTCGTTTTTACATTTGCTGAATCCAATGGAATACAAGGCCTCATCAAGCGTTTTATTCCAAACACGCCCTGATTGTTTAAGTCCGTAAAGCGCCTTGTTCAGTTTTAGAACTGCTTTAGGTTGACTGTTGTCCACAAAGTTTGGAGGCTGCTTCACATACACAGTCTCATGAAGCTCGCTGTTTAGATATGCATTTGTTATATCTATTTGATGCATATACAAACGTTTTTCTGCAGCTATCGCGAGAAGCATCCTAATTGTCTCGTATCTAATTACTGGCGAAAATGTTTCCAAATAATTTACGCCAAATTGTTGCCCACATCCTTGTGCAACTAAGCGAGATTTGAACTTCTCGACATTTCCATTTTTATCGCGTTTGATTCGAAAAACCCATTTAGAACCAATCGCCTTTTGCGCTGGAGGTAGGTCGCATAATGTCCATGTGCCGTTTTCTTGGAGTGCTCTGTACTCTGTTTGCATAGACTCCCTCCATTCTTGCGCATATTGACTCTGCAACGCCTCGTCGACTGAGTGGGGTGTCTCTGTGTCTACTTGATCAAATATACTGTTGAGCCTCGTCTGGTACTGTTTCGTTGGTCGTCCTGGTTGACCATTTCGGATTATCTTAGGCCTGCCCGGCCCGCGCTGCTGTCGCGTTATTGGAGCATCATTATTATTGTTTTCAACTTCTGGATTCTCTTCGTTCTCTTGCCCTTCTTCTGATCTGCTACTCTCATCCGGTGTCATCTGCTCATGACCTGGAAGCTCCGGTGTATCAAGGCTTATTATGATCGTCATGAAATCATTACTCGTGTCTTTCACATTTTCAATTGTTTTTGTGTCAAACTCACCCTCTACGAATTTAACATCACGCCTTTCGATGACACTCTGCTTCTCCGGATCGTACAGACGGTATGCCTTTGCGGTGTATGAGTATCCAACAAAAATGTACTCCTTTCCTTTTGCCTGGAATTTGCTTGTCTTAGCCTTGTCCAGAGCAAATACGCGAGATCCAAACACTCGCAAATGCTTTACAGAAGGCTTCCGATTTCTCCACATTTCGAAAGGTGTGCCTCCATTTAACGCCTTTGTGGAACATCTGTTGCGCAAATACACTGCCGTTGTGACAGCCTCTGCCCACAAAAACTCACCAATCTTTGCATGGATTAGTAGACTTTTCGCCATTTCTACTATTGTCCGGTTGGCACGCTCTGCAACGCCGTTTTGCTGAGGTGTATAGGGTATTGTCAACTGCCTTTGTATACCGCATTCAGTCAAAAAATCAGTAAACTGTTTATTGACATACTCCGTGCCATTATCACTGCGTAAAGCCTTTATTTTCTTGCCTGTTTGGCATTCTGCAAAGCTTTTAAACATCTTGAACTTATTGAAGACTTCGTTTTTTGCTTTCATTATATAGACAAATATCATGCGCGAGTAATCGTCAATAAATGTTACAAAGTAACGATTGCCACCAATTGACTTGACATTCATTGGTCCACATACATCTGTGTGCACTAATTCAAGCACATCCTCTGTACTTCGATTCATTTTTCGATTAAACGGCAAAGCACTTAATTTAGACTGGTTACAAGTATCACAATTCATTTGCACTTGCATATTGTCAACATTCATACCATGCACTAGCTGTTTGTCGTTCAGCTGTTTTAAATCTTTAAAATTTAGGTGTCCAAATCTATTATGCCATTGCATTGTCGGCGAAACTATGCTCATTGAATGTACTAAGTTGCTTTGTGAGTTTTGATGAAACACATACAGATTATTTTCTTCGTTTGCTTTTAACAACACTTCGCCTTTATTGTTTTTAATAATCGACACTTTGCCTTTAAATGATGTGGAGTTTTCAAATTTAGCTGCTGCGCTCACTGAGAAGAAATTCATATGGAGTTCGGGCACATGCAAGACATTTTTTAAATTTATTATGCAGTTTTCTCCTTTTATTTTCACGTTTCCAATTCCCTTTGCAGCAACATACTTATTTGCAGCTAGCATTATCGGCGTTTCTTTTTCAGCGTAGCTTATAAACATGTTGCGATCGCAACACATATGAGATGTTGCGCCGCTGTCTACGCACCATACGCTATTTCTTTGCTTTCCAGCGAAACTATGCATTAAGCTGCTTGCTTGTTCGCTGCTCATTTTCTTTCTGTCGGACCTCTTTTCGTTCCTCTTCTTTGATTTGCATTCGCTTGCTCGGTGCCCAAATTTGTCGCAGTTGAAACACTTTCCGTTAAACTGTCTATTCCGTTCTTTGGATTTGTCTTGAGCGTGGGTATACACAGCTTGCGTTTCTGCTTTAACCTCTCTTTCTGCCTTCTCTGACTTTCGTGTGCCTTCTTCTATTAATTTGATTTTTACAGCATCAAATTTTGGCAACTCATCGCGCGTAACTATAGCTACTATAAAGCTCTCCCACGTATCTGGTAAACTGCTCAGTAGCATAATTACCTTTAACTCGTCGTTTAGAGTTATATCTAGCTCTGCCAATTTATCAATTATTTCCACAAATGAATTGATATAAGTGACGATGTCATCTCCCTGCTGCATGCTTAATCGAATCAGCTTCTGATATGCTTGCACCTTTTGAATCGGTCCAACTGGCATGTGTAACTCTTTGAGTTTTTTCCAGATTTCTTCGGCTGTTGTGCACCTTTTAATATGCATCAACTGAGATGGCTTTACGTTTAGGGTTATATAAGCTCTTGCCTTCTTATCATCCTTAAGCCATTTTGCGGCTGCTGCATCATCTTGACCCTCATATCTTCCACAGACAACTTCCCATAAGTCGGCCATCTCTAGTACACTTTCCATGGCCATATGCCACACGCCGTAATTACTTTCATCAAGCTTTTCAATTTGGTACGACATGTTCATTTTGCTTGCAATTCCTCGTTAATTCGCACACGATATTAACTATTGACCACTAAGCAAAATTAAAAACGACTCTTTGCTCTTAAACACTTTTATATTTTTAAACCGAATAGCGATTACTCTGGGCCCATAACCAATGTTGGGTAATTTGACTTTGCGTTGCAATACCCACGAGAGTGAAACGATGTGATTCGGTTAGTGGTTTAATAAAGAGTGAAACAGAATAGAATGTTAATTACATTCTTTGTATGGTGATGCCAGATTACATGTTTGCTTATGTTAATGCTTACATTTTCAACACAGGTATCTCAGAATATGTTTTGCAGCAGCTTCATGCTCTGCATGTGGATCGTTGTTTCTTTGAGATAGTTTGCATACTGCGTGCAAAATATCAGGTCGGCTCAGCACTGCTAAATACATAAGGGAACCAATTAGTGACTGGAATTGGGTTTTATTTACCTTTTTACAGTTGTCGTCACTACATTCAACTTGAAAACCTGGATCAAGTGGTGTATTGACTTGCCGACATTTGCTCATGCCGTATGTTTCCAGCAATCTTTGAATGTGTGATTTCTGGCATAGCGAAATTGAACCTAGTTCACCGTCCCTCTCAATTTCCATGCCTAGGAAATAGCTTATGGGGCCTCCATCATGCATCTTGAACTTCGATGCAAGCTTCTTCTTAATCATTGCTATGTCTTCTTTATTTGGGCACGCGATGATTAAGTCGTCGACGTAGATGGCAATATAGCTGAATGCTTCTTCTGTCATTTTGGTGTACAAACAGGCTTCGTTTTTACATTTGCTGAATCCAATGGAATACAAGGCCTCATCAAGCGTTTTATTCCAAACACGCCCTGATTGTTTAAGTCCGTAAAGCGCCTTGTTCAGTTTTAGAACTGCTTTAGGTTGACTGTTGTCCACAAAGTTTGGAGGCTGCTTCACATACACAGTCTCATGAAGCTCGCTGTTTAGATATGCATTTGTTATATCTATTTGATGCATATACAAACGTTTTTCTGCAGCTATCGCGAGAAGCATCCTAATTGTCTCGTATCTAATTACTGGCGAAAATGTTTCCAAATAATTTACGCCAAATTGTTGCCCACATCCTTGTGCAACTAAGCGAGATTTGAACTTCTCGACATTTCCATTTTTATCGCGTTTGATTCGAAAAACCCATTTAGAACCAATCGCCTTTTGCGCTGGAGGTAGGTCGCATAATGTCCATGTGCCGTTTTCTTGGAGTGCTCTGTACTCTGTTTGCATAGACTCCCTCCATTCTTGCGCATATTGACTCTGCAACGCCTCGTCGACTGAGTGGGGTGTCTCTGTGTCTACTTGATCAAATATACTGTTGAGCCTCGTCTGGTACTGTTTCGTTGGTCGTCCTGGTTGACCATTTCGGATTATCTTAGGCCTGCCCGGCCCGCGCTGCTGTCGCGTTATTGGAGCATCATTATTATTGTTTTCAACTTCTGGATTCTCTTCGTTCTCTTGCCCTTCTTCTGATCTGCTACTCTCATCCGGTGTCATCTGCTCATGACCTGGAAGCTCCGGTGTATCAAGGCTTATTATGATCGTCATGAAATCATTACTCGTGTCTTTCACATTTTCAATTGTTTTTGTGTCAAACTCACCCTCTACGAATTTAACATCACGCCTTTCGATGACACTCTGCTTCTCCGGATCGTACAGACGGTATGCCTTTGCGGTGTATGAGTATCCAACAAAAATGTACTCCTTTCCTTTTGCCTGGAATTTGCTTGTCTTAGCCTTGTCCAGAGCAAATACGCGAGATCCAAACACTCGCAAATGCTTTACAGAAGGCTTCCGATTTCTCCACATTTCGAAAGGTGTGCCTCCATCTAACGCCTTTGTGGAACATCTGTTGCGCAAATACACTGCCGTTGTGACAGCCTCTGCCCACAAAAACTCACCAATCTTTGCATGGATTAGTAGACTTTTCGCCATTTCTACTATTGTCCGGTTGGCACGCTCTGCAACGCCGTTTTGCTGAGGTGTATAGGGTATTGTCAACTGCCTTTGTATACCGCATTCAGTCAAAAAATCAGTAAACTGTTTATTGACATACTCCGTGCCATTATCACTGCGTAAAGCCTTTATTTTCTTGCCTGTTTGGCATTCTGCAAAGCTTTTAAACATCTTGAACTTATTGAAGACTTCGTTTTTTGCTTTCATTATATAGACAAATATCATGCGCGAGTAATCGTCAATAAATGTTACAAAGTAACGATTGCCACCAATTGACTTGACATTCATTGGTCCACATACATCTGTGTGCACTAATTCAAGCACATCCTCTGTACTTCGATTCATTTTTCGATTAAACGGCAAAGCACTTAATTTAGACTGGTTACAAGTATCACAATTCATTTGCACTTGCATATTGTCAACATTCATACCATGCACTAGCTGTTTGTCGTTCAGCTGTTTTAAATCTTTAAAATTTAGGTGTCCAAATCTATTATGCCATTGCATTGTCGGCGAAACTATGCTCATTGAATGTACTAAGTTGCTTTGTGAGTTTTGATGAAACACATACAGATTATTTTCTTCGTTTGCTTTTAACAACACTTCGCCTTTATTGTTTTTAATAATCGACACTTTGCCTTTAAATGATGTGGAGTTTTCAAATTTAGCTGCTGCGCTCACTGAGAAGAAATTCATATGGAGTTCGGGCACATGCAAGACATTTTTTAAATTTATTATGCAGTTTTCTCCTTTTATTTTCACGTTTCCAATTCCCTTTGCAGCAACATACTTATTTGCAGCTAGCATTATCGGCGTTTCTCTTTCAGCGTAGCTTATAAACATGTTGCGATCGCAACACATATGAGATGTTGCGCCGCTGTCTACGCACCATACGCTATTTCTTTGCTTTCCAGCGAAACTATGCATTAAGCTGCTTGCTTGTTCGCTGCTCATTTTCTTTCTGTCGGACCTCTTTTCGTTCCTCTTCTTTGATTTGCATTCGCTTGCTCGGTGCCCAAATTTGTCGCAGTTGAAACACTTTCCGTTAAACTGTCTATTCCGTTCTTTGGATTTGTCTTGAGCGTGGGTATACACAGCTTGCGTTTCTGCTTTAACCTCTCTTTCTGCCTTCTCTGACTTTCGTGTGCCTTCTTCTATTAATTTGATTTTTACAGCATCAAATTTTGGCAACTCATCGCGCGTAACTATAGCTACTATAAAGCTCTCCCACGTATCTGGTAAACTGCTCAGTAGCATAATTACCTTTAACTCGTCGTTTAGAGTTATATCTAGCTCTGCCAATTTATCAATTATTTCCACAAATGAATTGATATAAGTGACGATGTCATCTCCCTGCTGCATGCTTAATCGAATCAGCTTCTGATATGCTTGCACCTTTTGAATCGGTCCAACTGGCATGTGTAACTCTTTGAGTTTTTTCCAGATTTCTTCGGCTGTTGTGCACCTTTTAATATGCATCAACTGAGATGGCTTTACGTTTAGGGTTATATATGCTCTTGCCTTCTTATCATCCTTAAGCCATTTTGCGGCTGCTGCATCATCTTGACCCTCATATCTTCCACAGACAACTTCCCATAAGTCGGCCATCTCTAGTACACTTTCCATGGCCATATGCCACACGCCGTAATTACTTTCATCAAGCTTTTCAATTTGGTACGACATGTTCATTTTGCTTGCAATTCCTCGTTAATTCGCACACGATATTAACTATTGACCACTAAGCAAAATTAAAAACGACTCTTTGCTCTTAAACACTTTTATATTTTTAAACCGAATAGCGATTACTCTGGGCCCATAACCAATGTTGGGTAATTTGACTTTGCGTTGCAATACCCACGAGAGTGAAACGATGTGATTCGGTTAGTGGTTTAATAAAGAGTGAAACAGAATAGAATGTTAATTACATTCTTTGTATGGTGATGCCAGATTACATGTTTGCTTATGTTAATGCTTACATTTTCAACATACATATATAAATATATATATTTTTTTATTATTATTATTATTTTTATATTAATCCAAATAAATGAAACTATTAAATATAAAATAAA
>JAWNOS010000333.1:0-49115 GCA_035045845.1 Drosophila buzzatii
ATGCCGTCTGATTGAATTCATGAGCAGACTGTACTTGTCTATAGGATTTATACTATAATAGATTATGAAATTCTAGTTACTGAACAAGTTCAATTGTTCATTGTCTAGTTCAAGTAGCTCATAAACATTTTTCTAGTTCTAGTTCTAGTTCAATGAACAAGTGCAACTGGTGAACTAGGTAACGAAACCACTTGCTCATATGAAGAATCTACTAAAAATGATAAACTAGTTAATAAAATCGAGTTTCATATAGAGAATTTTATAGCTCAATAAAATCAAGTAGTTCATTAGTTCATGAAGCCCTGAACAAGTTCAACAGTTCACGTTGACGACACAGGCAAAGAAACTTATTTCCATGCACTAATCCGAAATAAATCTCCATATAACAGCTATTAAAATAGCAATAATAACAAAGAAAAGGTAATATCTAAGATTCTGAATGTGCCTAAATAAATACGTATAAATCCTGAAAATAAACACAAATATCGCAAACCCAATAAAAGAGAGAGAGAGAGAGAGAGGCGGCAGAGGGAGGGAATTGTCGTAGCCCAAACCAAATGTGATAAGGATTAAAAAGCCGGTTGGATTTGTCCTGCGTGTGACAAGGGACAATGAAAGTGCTAAGTAAATAGAGAAATTGCATTGAAATACGTGAATTACGCGTGATAAGCGCCATGAACAATGGAAATGGAAATGAAAACCGAAAAGAGCCGCACAGATCTACATAAGTAAATGCATATATATATATGTATATATCTGGGTCTATATTTACAGAGCAAACCCTTAAGCTTACTTTGGGCTTAGGGTTAAAAGGTTATAGCGAATTGTTAAATTCACAAAATGGCGGCAAATGTGCTGTGAAATTCGAGTTGGGCAAACAAAAAATAGATTTATATATATGGAAAATGTCTAAGCCGGTTTTATATATTATATTTCCCACGATTTGCAATGTGTGAAAGCTAAAAGTTGGTAAATAGAAGCTAGCTTGATAGAGAGAGAGAGAGAGAGAGGGGAAGACAGAGAGAGAGAGAGAGAGAGAGAGACAGACAGAGAGAGAGAGAGAGACAGAGAGAGAGAGTGCGAGTAGATTCAGTCTAACATAACAGATACAGTCTAACATACTGTCTTAACATAGCACTGTTAAGGCTTTAGACTTTAGTACTTAAGGAAATAATCATTTGTAATTCATTTGAAATTATTTCAAATTGTAGAATATTATTGTAGTTTAATAGAACTCAGACTACATAGATCATTTAAAATAATAAAGAAACGGAATTTAGAACAAATTAGGCTTAACAAAGATATCTCAGTTCCTCATTTTATAAGATACTTAAGCTATTCCAGCACTAAGGCTAATTAGAACTAACAGCTTTGCTTTCCCAAGAAACATAAAATCATAAAAATTTCAAACAATTTCCTTTGCTATCTGGCTTTTTCCTTTACTTATTCCCCTTGCTTCCTTTTCCCTTCCTTCACGTTGATGGCGAGCATTAAGTTATAACAAACCAAAACCAAAGCATTGGAAACCCTAAAAACCGCAGAAAACTCTTAAATTTCTCGCTTGAGCCAGGGAAAACTCGTCTAGAGCGCATGGGATTCAGCCTTAGTTTTACAGCCAAATCGTCTGCCCCACAAGGGGCTAGGCTGCAAAAGGTATGTATGTATGTATCTATCGTAAAAGGCCCAGCAATTAACTAACAAGTTAGCTGGCCACTTACTGCTAAACTTTTGGCCACGTCAAAGCACAGCGCAGAGTGAAAAGCCCCTCTGTCCATTTTCCATTGTCCCATGTCCACTGCCCGTTGCCCGTTGCCCGTTGCCTGGTTACCAATCCCTTCTTGTTGCCGGTTTTTGCTGGTCGTTGCCCTAGCAACCAACATTCATAAACAAGTTTTTCAGTACGTCATCATAACGTATATTGTTGTTTTGTGGTTGTTAGTTGGCAATACCCTGTAACTGTTCTTCAGCGTGGGGTATATGGAGAATGGACAAATATTTTTTTGCTTAAATATATAGCTATACGACTCATCTTTGGATATGGATATTTACAGTCACACTTAAAAAGCAGCTAGCATCTTTACGTTTACAGGGTATCTCTTGGTCTAGAATGATTTTCTAATATTTCTCTTGCTTAATTTTCTAGCAGCATTAAACCTACCTACAATATGGATAGGTTTCTATCTTAATATTATAGCATATCAAACCTGTTTACAGGGTATCTCTAGTTCATCATTCAGTATCTATCACAGCTTATAAACTTATCGCTGCTTCTTTAGCTTCCTCTTCGACTATACCCTACTTTACTCTACTCTTCTCTGATTCAACCATATCTACAGGGTATCTCTGAGTCTAGCATAAATGCCCAGCACACACCACTGGTTTCTTGCTATTCTATTTTACCTCTGGCAACTAGCACACAGCGCCATAATACGCACACAAACACAATGCAACATTCTGAAAGCTGCAGAGCCAAGAGAGTGAAAGAGGTGCTAGATATGAAAGAGAGACAGTGTGGGCGAGAGGGAGGGGAAATTATGGTTGCATATGTAATAATAAAAGCATAAATAGCCCCAACTCTTCTACTGTTTCCCTTTGCTCTCTGATAATTACTTGCAAATATTTGAACAGTATCAAAGTGGATGCAGCCAGCAGATACAAATTCAATTGTATTAGGAGAGAGGGTGTTGCGAGAGGGCGGAGCGAGGTTGGTCTGACTTCTTGAGTGGCATGCTAGAAATTTTTCATTAAATATATTTTGGCAACAAGGGCAACTAATTTAGCCACGCCCCGTTGCGATCTCTAGTGCCGCATCGATTGCGCAACGAAATGTTTAAGCGTAAATTTCATAAAATAAAAAAAATAACTTTGGAATACAATTTACATAAAATGGATGTTTTCACCCTTGGGCTACTTAGAGCCAGAGCAGCTGAGGGAAGTACAAATTGAAATTGTATTTGGTATTTGATTACGCAATTGGAGCACTTGAGAAAAATGCGCTCGAGTTGTTTTAATTTGCATAAACGTTTTTACGCTCAAGCAGGCTCGAGAAGAGGGCGAAGCTATAAGCATTCATGTGACAAGCGATCACACATACTCAGATCTATCGTGTACATATATATATAGTATATATCTGAAGAGCATATCTTTATGCTTCGCTCCACATTATTGTCCAATTAGCGTCAATTGGCTGCGGCCTAAGAGAAATGTTTATACGAAAACTTATCGCTCGATTGATGTTTAGATATCTGGGATAAGCGCGCACTTATCTTTATTTAGATAAGTTTAATGCCAGAAATGTTCTTCATGTTGCCGATGAATGGAATTCACTTCCTCTTTAGACATTATAACAATGCATGAGCGGCTATATATCTTGGGCGTATGAGAGTTGAGAACTGAGCGGAATTTCAGCTGCAAATTGAGCAATTCTCTATTGTTTATGGCTAGACAAAGTGAGCTAATTAAATAATTATATAATTGATAAATATCATTAGCTGTAGAAAAAGAAGCAAAGAAACAAGAAAAAGGCTGTCATTTGTCTTAAACAATAGAAGTCTCTGTCTTTATTCCATTTTCTCTATAAGAAAGAAAGAAATCTTATTACAAATATTTGATATAAATATTTAGTTCAATTTTAGCCAAAAGCAGCTCAAATTTCGACTGGAATAATCTCTAAAATAATACATCTACTGTCTATATTTCAATTCCTTATGATATTTCTATTCAGTTTGGGTTGGAAAATATAATAGAGGAAAGCTGAATAATCCCACAAAATTATGGATATAAAATGAAACCTGTAGAAAAAGAAACAACGAAGCAAGTAAAAGCCAGTCTTGAACAATAGAAGTCTCTGTCTATATTCTATTTATTCTATAAGAAAGAACGAAATCTGTTACAAATAATTGATATAAATCTTTAGTCCAATTTTAGCCAAAGACACTCAGATTTCGACTGCAATACTCCCTGTTTTTATTTCAATTCCTTATAATATTTCTATTCAGTTTGGGTTAGAAAATATAATAGAGGAAAACTGCATAATCCCACAAAATTATGTATATAAAATGAAACCTGTTTACTTTCCTAATTTATGTTGGCTCTACCTCTATAATTCAAACTGCCCTCGTTTGTGGTAACAGCTGGCTATATTTTTATTGTTTTTCAAATAATAACCGAATTATGAAATAAATTTTGCGAGCGTTGCAAATTGCAAAGGGCCGACTCATTGTTGGCATTTTATTTATTTATTTTATAATTTTTTCTAGCAAACTCAGCTCAAATTTCTAGAAAATTTAAAAACTCAATTTGATTCAGTTAATTTTTTGTTTTTCGGCCTCACGTGAATTGCTGTAGCTGGGCCAAGGTAAGCGTCACAAGTAAATCACTGGGCAATGCAATTTTTGCATGGCAAAGCAAAGCGACAAGAGGCAGCAGCAGCAGCAGAGGGGGGCGTGGCTAAGGTAAGCAGCCAGGTGCTTCATTCTGTGCAAAGTTAACGCTTGGGCTCAATGAAAGCTGCAGCACACATCGATTTGCATGGCAAAGCGCAAATTGAGCGCTTGATAGCTGAGAGTCAAAGATGCGCATAGGCACATACGAGAGCTGTATATACCCTGCAAATGCATGGCAAATGGAGCATATTGGGTGTGAGGAGAAGCAGCTCACTTTTTTGGAACTCTATATAGAGAGAGATACCTATATCTAATTATTTTTATATTATATGTAGACTAACTAAAGTAAGCTAAGCTATGCTAAACTCTGATATCTACTTTCTATATGCCCTGCATGCTTTCTTAACATTTCTAAGTTCCAAGTTCTATATACCCTGCAAATTCAACACAATTTTCAACAATATTTTAACTTTATAAATTAAATTAAACATTTAAAAGCATCAAGCTAAAGCTTCACATATAGGGTAACTGCTAGGCGACTATGCAGCAAGCTCTTGACAGTTTTTGCCAACGGAAGCGCCTGATTAGGGGTTCCTTCAGCCTTGTTGTTATTGGTATTGTTGTTTGTTTGCTGTTGTTTGTGTGCGTGTCGCTGTTTTGCTTTCTGCAGTTTTTTCTTCTTTTTTGCGCTCGCGGCGAAGGCGTCGCCCAAGCCCAAAAGACCCTCTGCTAGCTGCCGTAGCTGCTGTAGGGCAGGGCAGGGTAGGGTTGCTTAGGCTGCGGCAAATGTTTGTTTGCATTTTTACAGCTGAACAGGGGCCAGTCAGTGGCAGGGGTTACGGATAGGGTTTTTTTTTTTGGGCTTAGGGTTTGTGCGCGCTTTCTTTGTGCTCGCTTTCGTTTTTTACCTTTTTGGCTTGTAATTTATATATTTTTATATACATATGTATATTGTATAGCATATATATTGTTTATTGTTTGCATTGTTTATGCCGGCTATCAAAATACAAATTATGCACACGCCGGGGCGCTGCAGCGCGCGAGAGGGATGAGAGGCGCGGCCAGTCGACATGGCCTTAACAGTTGCAGTTTCTATTGTTGCTGCTGCTGCCGCTGCTGCTGCTGCTGCTGCTGCTACTGCTGCTACTACTACTGCTGCTTCTGTTCTTGTTATTTGTGTTGCACTGTACCCAGAAGCAAAGCCGTAACCGTGTCTGATGCGCAGCAACGCCTGCTCCCTGCTTTCAGCACCTTTTGCCCTTAGCTCGCAGTCCTCGCAGGCCTCAGCCCTTGCCTTCGCTTTGCACTCATATGTTACCTCAAATGCTGCCTGCCACGCCCTCTGTTTTTGTGGATTGCCTCCCGCTCCGCCTCGCTAGCAACATCATCAAACGGCGCGTTTTCAAGTTGCGGAAGCAATTGCGCGTGCTGAAGTTGTCGAATGCCTCGAATGCGTACACAGACTGCACAAAAAGCTTCTCTAGTGCCAAAAGCAAGGGAGCAAACAGCCCGGCTCTATATGCATGCAGCACTTCTGTATGGCCGCCACTCCCACCCACTCACCTCAACTGCCTCTCCGCCCAGCTGGCTTTCTGTTCACTGCACGGCTCGTTGGCGCATTTCAAAGCTGAGCTACGCTGCTCAACGCGATTTCTGTTTCTGTTTGCTCAACTGCTTTAAATTAGAGCGCAGCAAAAAAAAATATATATCGTGTGAAAGTTGACATAAGGGAACGATGACGGCTTCTGATCCCTGGTCAAGGACTATGCACATTTAACTTTGATTTATTGTATAGGCTATAGCTATAGCTATATACATTTATATACAAGTTCTTCGCTGGCTAAGCAAGTTTCTGAAGCGTGTCCCAAGACCCTATACCTGAGTCATAGCTCGATTACCCCAATACTCCATCCACTTACAGCCACAGCCCAGGTCGTTCTTAAGTAGCTTTCGGTTTCAAGTGCCCCAGCTCGTACGGGGCACTCACACACACACACCCAAACAATCTTGTTGATAGCCTTTTGATAGGCGCTGCCAAACAGAGAGCAAATCAAGGCCAAACTAATTAAAGATTGCACAAGCCGAGCATAGAAATGCGATTGATATAGGGTCTATTAAATTATGCGGGTGTGTCCGAAGAATAAATCAAGCGAGGTGTGTTCAAAAAGTAGTGCAACTCGTATGGCTTGGATATAGCATTTTTGCTAAGTTTCAAGAGCAATGTTTACGTAAAATTTTTTAAATTATTTCATTTATCCATATTACATACTCTTCGATAGAAGTACTTTAAAATTTTTTCAAAATTCTAATAAAAATATGAAAAGTATAAAAATATAACATTTTTTAATTTTTAAGCATTAAAATCATAAGAATTGCAAAGAAAATGTAAATACTTCGAAAAATATATATTGTAGAAATATATTTATTTTATCATGGCAAATCTAAACCGTCTAAACTGTAAGCCCATAATTGAAGGCCCTTAATTGTTATACAGGTGCAGAGCTCTGTCGAAGCTGTGAGGTACTCAAGACCTGTATGTTAAGCCGCTGCCTAAGCCTAATTGTAAAACTCAAGAAATTCTTAAAATTAATATCCTCTTCTTCTAAATATTTCCTTCCATTTTTCTAAGTATTTACTAATTGATGCTGGCTATGGCTACCGCTGCCAGCGTCGCTGCTGGCTGGCATTAAGCAAATGACGCTGCAATCTTGTTAAACACGCTGCGAGGCTTAAGAATCAATTATGGATGCACAACCAGCGGCAACGGCAACGGCAGCGGCGTCGTTTATGGCACGCAAGGTGCTTAGGAACAGGTAGAATATAGCATAAATTACGCACCTGTAAGGGATTAGCATTGACCTTGCTAGCTGCAGGTAAGGCACTGAGCTATTCAATTGCTGTTTATTAGCTTTTCGCAGCAACAACATAAAATTACAAGTGTTTGGAATTTCTGAAGAAAGCAAAGACAACAATAATTCACACAAAGAGCAGACTTGAAGAGCGCAAAGAGAGCGCAAGCTGCAAGCTGCTCTCTGTGTAAATCTTTGTTTGTGTGTGTGTGTGAGCGAGAGGTGGAGAGCAAGCGAGCTCATGCTGAGCCAAGCTTAACGCCCCGAAAGACTTGGCTAGCACATAAAACCCAAATGCAACGTTTATTATAAGAAACTAAAAAGCAAAATAACTATAAAAAAGCTATTTAAGAACAGGTGGAAAATGCAAAAAGCGCAAAACATGCAAAACAATAATAAAGAAAGTCTAGAAACTAGCAAATAAACAAACGCGCAACGCTGACGCCTGAGTGAGTCACGGTCAGACACACACACACACACACACGCACACACACACACAAACACACAGAGTGTGGGAGAATAAGAGCGTAAGAGAGGACAGCGCCCCAAAAGAAACAAGACAGACATGTCATGACATGTAAAGCTTCAGGTTAAACGTCTCTTAATGGGGCAGCAGTGGCGGCGGGGTTAGCAAATGTTGTCAATAATTAAAATAAATAAGGGAATGAGACTCACCCGTTGGCAATATGGCATTATTCTCGCGTCGCCATGTGATTGTTGGTGTTGGATAACCGCTTGCATAGCATTCCATTTGCACCTCGCTGCCCTCGCTGGCCACAATCGATTGCGTCGAATTATCGGAGATGACGGGCGGACGACGCACAGATAATTTGACATTGGCGCTCACTTTGTGCACCGTCGAGATGACCACCTGACAGGTGTAGGTGCCAGCATCGGTCTCCTGTATATCCTTGATCTGCAGCTTGTAGGTGGAAGAGCTGATATCGTAGCGCAGCGAAAAGCGCGAATCTTTAATCACCAGCGTGGAGCCCGTGGATAGGAAGACTGGATCCGAGTCTGTCTTCAGGAAGAGCACATTGTAATCTTTGGCATATTGCACGGAGCAATCGAATTCGACGGTGCCGCCAATGTCCTTGATCTGCTCCTGTGTGATGTACGAAATCGTTGGCGTTCGTTGCGCCTGTGCGCATGCAGCCAGCAGCAACAGCAGCAATGCGTTCCACAAATTGTTATTCTTCATTTTAGACTATTTTCGATTTTGTTAGAAGCACAAGTGTTTCGCACCACACCCTGTTGTTATTAATTTGCAACGACGGGCACAGCAACTTTTCTTAACTGTTCAAGAAAAACGCGCTGAAGACGTGCCCAAATATATATATACAAAAACAGTTAGCTTTCTCTCTTTTTGTTGCACGGCACAGCGCGGATGCTGAACGATCGACATACACTTGTTAGCTCGCTCTAAGCTGGTTTCTTACTTTATTCTACTGAATAGCGATTGGTATATGTGTGTGCGTGCGCGCGCGCTCTTTTACTCGCTCTCACTGTTGTCTATGTGTAAGCCCAGTTTACTTGAGTTGCAATTATGTTTGAACATACACACGATTTGCTGCTACCTTCTAACTTGAGACGTCTGCACACTAGTGCTGGCAAACTATCGATAGCACTATCGATATATCGAATTTTCACATTTTTGCGCCGCCATCGATATTTTTTATCCACTATCGATAGGGATCGAAAATAACGCTCGCAGTTTGACACATCACTCGTTTTGGCGATTTGGTTATACGAAATTTATTAAAATATAATCCGGTATAAGCTTTTTGGTTAGTGGTATAGACGGTGGTATTGGCATGGACAAATTTTTGATCGATAATAACAAGGGGAAGTATTATTTTCCATTTCATTGTTAGAACCGTAAAACTAATTTTATAAGTATGTATTAACATAGATGGCGACATTTGCAATGTGGATGTTGAAAATACGGTGGCCAAAAAACCACGCATTGGCAAATCTAAAGTTTGCCAATTCTTTACAAGAATTAATGATGGTAAATTGGGAAAGTGTCGTTCATGTGATAAAACATACAAGACAAGTGGAAATACATCTAATTTATTCGACCACCTCAAACGTGTACATCCAACACTGCAAATAAATGAATTGCCAATTGTTAACAAAATCGAGAGCTACGTAAGCGCAACATATGATTCTTCAAACAAGCGTAAAAAGGAGCTTGATATAGCGCTTATGGAGTACATTTCATCAGACATGCAACCATTCTCCGTTGTTATAATTTGCCATTTTGTTATTTTTCGTTATTTTCAAATTTAAATGTAAATAAAGGCGGTTTTAGCGATAGTATCGATAGTATCGAATTTTTTGCTTAAAAACATCGAAAATATCGAATGGCGCCACTATCGATAGTTTGCCAGCTCTACTGCACACTTCGGCTGTCACGACACGAATGACTCGAACGTTAAAGCGCGGCAGTAGTGGGCGCTTGCGTAAATTGTAAACCGCTCAAAAGATACAGATACTGTTAGGCAATTGTACAGCACTGGTTACTGAAACATTTTGTGGCACTGTTATTGTTGCTCTCTGCTGCGTTGCTGTTACCGAAAATCGCGTCACTGTCAATTAACAGTTTTGCGCTTAACGGCAAATATGTTAACGAGGCGCGTTACTTTTCCCTATTTAAAATGTATAACAGTTTATGTCTAGAATTGTTTAAAATGTATTTTTATTTACTTTTTTCATTTTTCTTTGTAATATTCTCCATTATTCAGTGGTTAATTATGTATAATTTCTATAAATGTCTGATTTTGTTTTTCATCTCATTTTGTTCTTCATTTGCCTTGCGATTATATGTAATAACATTTTTTGTTTTTGTTTATATGAATGCATAATATAAATTGATATATAATAATTTAAATAGTATCGACATAACAATGGATACCTTAACCTTTTTTCTTTTAATTAAAACTCAGCTTTGTTGTATGTATATAACATAAAATACAATATATCCAAAATATTAAATGTGTAAACTTTGGAAAGTTCTCTAGTTTCTCTTCAACTTCCTCCAGCTCGTAGATGTATGTATATATAGATATAGATTGCATAATTTATTTTATTATTATATCGTATATCAAAGTGTCTGTTTTTTTGTTTTTAATATTTTATTGTACTGCTGCCTTTTCTTTATGAGGGGGGATTATACTTGAAGGAATCAGCATTTAGAATTTGATTTTGTTTTTTCTTTATTTTTTTTTTTTTTGTTTGCTCAACAATTTCTAAGTTCTAAGTACATAAATTTCTATTTAGTATTTTGTATTTTGTTTTTATGTTTGATTTTCCATTTGTTTTAATAGTTTTGCACAACTTCAAGTGTGCAAAAAAAGCGCATTAGAAAAAAATTTAGAATTTCGGTAGCAAAAGCAAAGAAATCAAAAAATTTAGAGATTCAAGAGACTTCAAATGTACGTATTTAAGAAGCATATATATACACTATATTTCTGTATACATATACACATCAGTTTTATAAATTAGAATAAGATAGTATAGACTAAGTTAGTCAATAAATAAATTGCTCTAGTTCAAAACATAAGATTTAAGTTTCTTTTCATTAAAAAGCTAAGCGAGAGCCTAATTATATCTATATGTAGAGTTCCATATATATATATTCTCCAGTTAGTATCCATTTAGTTATTTTGTGAATTGAGACTCCATTGTGCAAATTGCTCCTGCCACTGGCTATTCGCATTTGCCTGCAAAAATAGTAAGAAATAATTAATATAGGAAAAATTCGATAAAAAGCCAAGTAAAAGTACTATAGTCGGGTGTGCTCGACTTGCAGATACCCTCAACACAGCGTAGAGCTTCACATCCAAGGAATTATCAAATCTGTGCATTCTTGAATATTATCGGAACAGACGGACTATAGCATATGTAATACAAATGAATTTTAATTCTCATTGGGTTCAGGGTATACAAGGATTATATAGTGTATATATCAACAATAACATAGCTACCCACAACTCTAAGACTTTAGCATGCAATACAAAAATACAAAAGAAAGTGAGAATGAAATTATATATATAGAGAGAGAGAAGGAGAGTTTATATATATATAAACTGTTATACAAGCTACATACATCAAGAACATCAAGTATAATTTATATAGAGATATGTTTGATCATATATTGAGTGCATGTAGAAACAAAAAAATAAATATACAAAGAAGAAACAGTTTCTAGCAGGATTTCTATATCGAAATCCTTTACCTTTTCATTCCATTCGGGATTATATGTTTGGTTCTCATCGAAATCTGAAATTGTGTGCAAATTGCATAAGAGTCAGTTTTATATATTCCAATAACTAAGCGTAAGCTAAACAACCTTTTTAGCACATGTTTTCTGTATATTCTATAGATATTTATATATGTATTCGATATTTTAGCTAAATACAGTGAAACGCTGATATGTGCCACAATGTTCAAATGCCAAATGAACTGATTCGAGTGGAACGTGGAATGTCAAATGAACGAACGAACGAACGAGAGCGCGAGAAGGGATAGACAGAGAGAGAGTAGGGAGTGAACGAGAGAGACAGAGGAGAGAGAGAGAGAGAGAGAAGTTGGCCTTGATTTAGACGAATGCAAGCTAGACTTTAGACACAGATATATATAGATAGTTTATATGAGTCGAATTGAGTGCAGTATGAAGAGTAATCACAAGGCAAGGTAGGCAGCGGCGTAGTCAAAGGGGGATCTTAGCTAAATCGGATGAAATAAATAAGTGAGAGAGCTTCACTGGAAAGGTTCCAACTAAGATATATTCGGCACATAGCTATTAATACAATCTGATTATTGAATAACTTTAATGCTAATAATAATATATAGCTAATATATATAGCTATAGCTATTTCGGACTATTATAATTGCGCTTAAATTCAAGGCAATTCTACTGAAAATTTGTCATTTTTGTATTGTCTAAAATTAAAATATTTAAAAGCTCTGTTTAAGAATCCGCCCTCGACTACGCCAATGCCACAGGTATATCATAATGAATGATTTTGATATTATATAGAAGAAACTAAACTCCATTTGATGGATGAAAAAGTCTTGCGCAAAAACTACAATCGAAATGAAGAGGAACAACTATCGAGGCATAAGGTAACTATATGATATACGATTATATAGCATATCATTCGATGCATTATACATTATATATAAGTGTATATTTATATAGATTACCTGAAGAAACGTTTGTTTCTATATATTCAAACTATATTTCATAATGTAAGCGTGCATTATCAATTGCAGCTCATCGATTGTCTCACCGATCTCATGGAGGGCCGGAAATCCCGCCTCCTGATCATCGATAAACAATTCGGGATGATGGCGGTACGCGAGCAGACGATTCAATTCGAATTGATCCTCAACTTCAACATCCCCATCGAAGGGATCTGTATAAAGAGGCGTGGTCAACGCCGAGGCAGCGCCCTCGCATTCCACGTCCTCGTGCTCATTGCCAAAAATCTGCTCGTAACTCTGACAATCGCAATCGCAATCGCAATTGATGGACGAATTTTCTGCCGATTCGCGACCCTCGATGTGGCGATATGCTTCAAATTGGGTTTGTTGTTTTTACGATAGGAGTTATTCATAGAGGTGTATATAAAAGATCGAAATCAAAATTGAAAAGAAAAAAAACTCAACTCAACATTTGCAGCATTTTTTCTTATGCCTTCTATTGGGGAAATAATCTAAAAAAAAAAAAAACAATCGAAAAAAATATGAAAAAACAAAACTAAAGAAAACTGGGTGGCAACGCTGTATACGAAGTTCGGAGCTCGACGATGTTTCTTTTTTTCGGAACACTTACCCAGAGGCAAAATGAAACGCGTTTGCGGCAAGGAGCCGACGACGTTGTTCGATTGTCCTGGAGCAATGGAGCAAGGACAAATGCAAAAGAAAGCAACACACACAGAGAAGCACAGTAAAGCACAAAGAGAGAGAGAGAGAGACATAAAGAAAGAGAGGGAGAGAGACAGAGTGTGTATGTGTGAGACAGAGACAGAGAACATTCAATCAGTGCCTAGAAGCCAGGGTGCTCGAGCCAAAATGCAGTGCCAAAAGAAAACAAACGAAAAGAGCTCTAAAAGTTAGGTGCAAATTGCAGGTGCAAAAACTAGTTATATATAAGCTATATATATAAATCAAGCAACTAGGTGGAGCAGCAGCCGTAGCAGAGCGAGGGGAAGCGACAGCGAAAAGGTGTTTCGAGCAAATTTCAATTTTTCGCTTTTTTTTCTTCGACTTTCGATTTTTCCAATTGGGAATTTTTCTGATTGTCTTTTATCGTTTTGAGGAACTGCTCAGAATTACCTGCATTTAGATCGCTGACCATCGTTGAAATAGCCGATGTTATGTTGTCGGCAGCTTCGTTGAGCTCCGCATCGGCAATTGGATTGGCATTCAATATGGGCGACGGGGCTGTGAAGCCATACAGTAGATATGTATATATCGTGGGCATACATATATATATATAAATATATATATGTGTGTGTATATATAAAGCGAGAGATATTTGTAGACATATTTCGTATAGGGTGAACTCTATAATCGTGTACAACTGACAGCAGCAACAGAGCATGTCACGAAACGCTATTAAGTGTTATCGATATGTTATATTTTAGATTTATATCGATTTATATCAATATAGTTATCAACAGGTAATGTTAGCGATATTTAGTATGTATGTAAAGTTTAGTTCAAATATTTTGATAATTTATTGCTATAAATCACAAAAATAATTTATCGATATATTTGATACTGGCAATATATGTATATATCAAAGAATATATATAGTTGCACTGAGTCAATACCTGCTTGCATTTGATCGATCGCATAAGCTTAACTTGTTAAGAATTCTCTATTGAAATAACGCACGATAGCGTATTCGTGACACGCGAGTAACTGCCTGGTAAAGCGTATATATTGAGAGTGGAGTGGATCATTGGGTGTATATGTAGGCGTCTGTGTGTGTGTGAGAGATTCGTGAGAGAGCTTGAATCATTGTGTATTACAAGTGGAAGATAATTCGTATTATATCTTGTGTGTGTGTGTGAGCGACAAAGACTGCGATAGAGTTATATACAGAGAGAGACAGAGAGCTGAGTGTAGCCTAACAATCGACTGGGTTCATTAGGCAGCCAACCTAAACGAATTAAAAACAGAACCCAGAATCCAATATCCAACTCCATGTGGAGTCAAGTCAAGGTAAGCACTGAGAATACCCCTAAGGTCTAAATACTCACTTGCACTGCCATTGGCGGCAAAGGCGCTGCGCATATCGCTGCTAATCTGATTGAGCTGCTCCATTTGACTCTGACTGAAGCTGGCGGAAGATTGATTTTGTTGCTGTTGTTGTTGTTGCTGCTGTTGGAGCAACTGTTGCTGTGTGGAACGCAGCATGGGATGCTGTTGCAACTGCTGCAGTTGTTGAGCGTGCAAGGCGCTCATGGCGCCACCACCAGCACCACCGGCTGTGGCCGCACCTGCCGCCCCACCCGGCATCGGTGGCGATTTGCCTGAGCGTGGACTCGAATTGGGCGTGGAACGTGGCGAGGCAGTCTGTTGATTCTTGAGCATGCGCATCAGACCCTCCAGCTGTTCCATCAATTGCCGTCGCGAATCCTGCAGTGCACCCAAATGGCCCTCCAGCTCACCCTTGCGCTGCCGCAGCGCGCGCAGCTCATTGATCAGCGCTGGATTCTCTGGCGCCATTTGCTCAGTCTCCTGCTGGCGACGCAGGCGCGCGATTTCACGCATAATCTCCTTATTCTTCGATTCCAGCTGCGCGATCAGCTCGCGCTGTGCACGCGAATTGTCTGTGCCAATGGGCGTGATGCTCTCCGCATTCGGCATATTCGAGGGCTGCAAATAAAAAGAATTGCTTTAAAATGCATCTACTTGAAGAGTCTCTACAAGCTCTAACCGCTCGATTCTCCTGCGCTAAGCGCGCTGCATAGCGTGCAATTAGACGATGTTCCTCATCATTGGCCGAGGCGGCGGCCACACGTGACATTGTCGTGTCCAGGCTACGGCCCGTGGCACGCGAGTCCAGCGTGCTGGAGCGATCAAAGATGCCGGGATGATGGCCTGGCCCGGGACCGGGTCCATGCAAGTGACCCAACGCCGGATCGGAGAAGCCATTGTGCGAGGGCAACGGCGATGGGGGCACAATGTGCGATAGATT
This sequence comes from Drosophila buzzatii, assembly GCA_035045845.1. Lineage (NCBI taxonomy): Eukaryota > Metazoa > Arthropoda > Insecta > Diptera > Drosophilidae > Drosophila > Drosophila buzzatii. The sequence goes on from JAWNOS010000333.1 coordinate 15,453, forward strand.
GAGTGTCTTTTCGGGCTGGTCGGGGAATCGTGGCAACACTTGCGTCGTCTTCTCGGGCACACAGCGAAAACTTTTGCGCAACGAGTGTCCGATCTGTTTGCTTGGCGACTTATAGCTCGAGTACTCTTTCACCTCGTGATCGTTTTGATGGTTCAGCGATGTCTTGCCATGCCAAAAGCACTCCTGGCACAATTGGTAGGCGTGGCACCGCTGACAACGATAACGAAATCCGGTAAAGTTTTCCTTGTGGCAAACAGAACAGATCGTCGGATGCACAATTGTCTCAACGGTTGCCAGCCGATGCAACAGCGGCAACCAAACGAGACACGATGGGCCCGGTTCGGACATAAGTGTTGCCATGAAATCATTCACGGTGACCTTATTCTCAGCCGGAAAGATCTCCTCCTCCAGCCCATCCTTATAATGAAACGTCGGTGATTCATAAACGGCCGCTGGCAATGCCAGAACTTCACGCAAAAACTCGCCCAACTTCCAGGCGACCAGCTGCCCAGCGCCATCCGAAATCTGTGAGAATATGTCTATACGAAAGAAAGAGAGAGAGAGAGAGAGAATATATGCATGTTCGATTTCTATATAATCTCAAGAGCTACTTACATCTGAGCTTATCCACCAGTTTGCCTGAGCACATGGTAGCCAGCGCTACCTTAATGGAAAACACGCGTATTTTGCCAGAGTTGTCGCTGCAAGAGATTAGATCAGAGATTTATATAGACTTCTACTACTGGCAGATCGACTCACTCACCCGCTATAGGCAGCCAGCAGCCAATTGAGCAAGAGACCCGCCTTTGAGTCAACCGGCACCTGCTGTGCCGTTGGCAAGCGCTTATTCAGATTATGATATAGCGAGGAGACCAAGGTCTCTAATCGAGCTACGCTCACATCACTTTGCGGCTCCAGTGTATTCAGGCCGTTCTCTCGAAATGCCTCGATCACATTCCATATATCCACCAAATGTAAATTTGTCGATTTCTGTATGTAGCGCAATTTGGAAGCAGTGCGATACGAGGCGAAGCGTATCGAGTCGAAGGTCTGTAACCGCAGATCCTGCAATATAGCCACGCGCGGCTCCAGCTCCATCATGTTTCAAATGAGATCAACTCTGGAATGATTTGCAAATGAAATATGAATAAGTATATATAGTATTATATAAGGTGGAAGTAAACTTTAGCATATATCAAATTATTTCTAGAGTTAAGTAAAACTCTTCTAGTAGGAAATGATCGTCTGGATCCTGCTATTCCAATTTATAGCTATATTTTGCTTTCTTACTTTCTTATCTCTAATATATATTCGCGCTTCTATTCTATCGTATGACTTCTAACTTTCTACTCACTTTAATCCCTAAACATTATTTAGATGATTAAGGCAGTAAAATAAATATAGCCACACACTTACAGAACTCTCATAAATTGAATTATTTTATGAACTAGTCCACACATACACACACACATGTAGCTATACATTTATTTATGTGCGTAATGTATTTTATGACAACAGACGAAGAAGAGAGGTAGAGAGAGAGAGAGAGAGAGAGAGATGTCCCGCTTACAACTTAATATGCGCACTGTAAACATGCTCCGGGTGCTTAGAAACATGTGTATACGGAATATTTAATTAACGCATAAATAATAATGCTTAGTGCCACATAACTGGGTCATCAGCTGGCAAAGGATGGCACATCGTCGCGTCGCGAACATCATCAGCTCTTTTTTTCCCTCTGAATATCCTGATGAATCCATTGAAAACGTAGAAAGAGGATATATGAGGTTTGTTACGATTTAAGTAACTGAAAGCAGAATATGCATCTAGCTCCCTAGAAAGTATATATATTCTACATAGGCAGTCAGGTAAGTCAATATAATTATAGATGGAATATCAGAATATATGTCAGCTGAGTGCCTGTGTCTTTCGATTCATCTGACTATCAGTCCATTCGTACGTCTATTATTGTAGCTGTCTTTATGTCTGTTCATTTACAATTTGATATGGCCATCTGTCCGTGTGTTTATCTGTATATACGTCCGCCGATCCGTCTTCCCGCATACGCTGACACGCTAAACTTTTCCTAGTCTTTCTCCCTCTACTTATAGAGTATCTGCTAGTCGTGTTGCTCACTACAGCCAACGGAGCACTCTTGCTGTGCCATAAACATCAACCGCCACGCGAATGCCAAAGCGATTGGCAAAAGGAGCAGCCAGGCCAACAACAGCTGCCAGCCTCCTAGCCACACCCTCTAACCCACTTCCGTTGCTGTCTGCTGTTATCCAGCTAACAATGCTTATATTTTTTTTTTTCACTATATATATTTTTTTTATTGCATATTCCATTGTCAGGAGGCAGCAGCAGCAGCGTCTGTCTGGCGAAGGCAATCTCCCCAGTTGCCAGCGGAAGTGCAAGTGAGCAATCCAAAGCAGCGACAATCCATGCGCCCCCACAATTCTCTCTCTCTCTCTACCTTTCGCTCCCTCTGTCTCATTCATGATCCTTTTACCCACTAAAATAAAAAGCGAGCGTGACTACAAAGCGCGTTGATAGGCAAATTTTATTAAATCATTTGTAATCCTCTTTGCAATACCAATTAATCGAAACGCTTAAGAGCAAGGGGAAATGAAGTCCAATTGGATGCTATTCTCTCAGTCTCTAGCTAGCCCCATCACTCCCTTCCGCTCCCTCTCTGCGCCACACTCCCCTTCGACTGCAGTTCGTTCTGGGCTTTTGCTTCCAGTTGGGACTGCTGCACCCTTTGTGCACTGCAACGCAGCAGTTGTCGCCCCAAAGTGTCTGTCATTTATTATGTTGTTCGCGTTGTTGTTGTTGTTGTTCACTTTTTTTGCGAGATTCACACATCAGGATATTATCCTGCTGAATGAGTGTGCGAACATAACTCATGTTTCCCGGCCGTCAGCGACAATTCAAAACCCAGCGCACAGTGAGTCAGCGATGCAATTTGCATACCTTCTTATGGCATCATCTGTGCAAGGTGGCCTCTCTCAGCGATTCTCAAATAATCTGAGTAAAGACATGTAGCTCTCTCTCTCAAGCTCACTGCTTAGTTCTATATATGTACTCTATCATTTTGACCCTCCCACTCATTCCCTCTCCCTCTCTTGTATGCCGCCTCTCTATACGATTCTCACACATTCACGTACCAAACCCAATTCATAAGCTGTCAAACCACTGTGCAGCTGCTCATCAGTTTCAAATTTTCTGTAGTTGAGTGTGGCCCGAACGTGATGACGCATTCAGGATGGCGGAGGCTAGAGTCAAGATAGACAGCGCGGCAACGTCAAACGTGGCGGAAATAACATGTGACAGGAGTGTGAGCGGTGCGAGTACGATGAGTAACGAAATACAAGGACATTTAAAAACAGGATTCCTCTCTATTTAAATGCTGCTGCTATCCAACTGTTATATATTTATATACCATATTTGCTGAGGCCCACACAAAACCTCAGATGACAGGACATAAGGCAGAACACACAGGACAGTGGACAGCTAGCCAAGGATAGCAGCCAATCTGGTTGTCCAAAGTGGAATTCAATTTCGAGCAACCTCCGCTCCCTGTAAATGAGTACTTTGATGAGACTAAGCGATGATGACTCATATGCTACGGCTCCAGCTTCTGCTCCTTGTACTGGACTCTAAATGAAATGGAGCGACAAAAGCTGCCAGGACAGACGTTTGTACATTTATATAAATATGCACATACCGTTTGCCCGCACAGATGTGGGCCAGCTAAACATTGCATACACCCAGATATATAGATGTACATTTATATAAATATATATATTTATAGATATATATATAAATGGCCTGCCTGCATCTTGCCAAACTGTACGAAGGACGCGCTGCTCTGAGCTGTGTAAACATTTGCGCACAAAAGTATGCAACGAGTCCTGCCTGAATTATTCGGGTTTGGCAACGCATTGCAGCAGCAATCGGTGCAGTACGGCAGCAGGAAACGGTTGAAGGAGGAAGAGGAGCAGCTGCAGCAAGGCAGACACATGCGGTTGTGCTTGCCCCAAAGCGACGACATTCAACATTTGTCTCTCGCTCTCTCTCCCTCCCTCATCCTTCCACTCTCTGCGTGTGTGCTTCAAGTGGCCCAGACAGTGGTTCAATCGGGTCGTAACAGTGGATGGAATGAGCAAATAAACACTTGAAAAGTTGAATGGGAGTGGTCGGAAACGCAAGGCAGTAAAAAATATGGTAAAGTGAAAAATCAGCTCCTATCTCCTATCTCCTATCTCCTGTCTCCTACCTCCTACCTCCTATCTCCTATCTCCTATCTCCTATCTCCTATCTCCTATCTCCTATCTCCTATCTCCTACCTCCTATCTCCTGTCTCCTATCTCCTATCTCCTATCTCCTATCTCCTATCTCCTATCTCATATCTCCTATCTCCTGTCTCCTACCTCCTATCTCCTATCTCCTATCTCCTATCTCCTATCTCCTATCTCCTATCTCCTATCTCCTATCTCCTATCTCCTATCTCCTATCTCCTATCTCCTATCTCCTACCTCCTACCTCCTACCTCCTACCTCCTACCTCCTACCTCCTACCTCCTACCTCCTACCTCCTACCTCCTACCTCCTACCTCCTACCTCCTACCTCCTACCACCTATCTCCTATTTCCTATTTCCTATCTCTTATCTCCCTTCTCCTAACTCCTATCTCCTATCTCCTATCTCCTATCTCCTACCTCATATCTCCTGTCTCCAATCTCCTATCTCCCATCTCACATCTCCTATCTCCTATTTCCTATCTCCTATTTCCTATCTCCTATCTCCCATCTCCTATCTCACATCTATCTCCTATCTCACATCTCCTATCTCACATCTCCTTTCTCCCATCTCCTATCTCCCATCTCCTGTCTCCCATCTCCTGTCTCCTTCTTTGTCACACATTTTCCATTCAGCCCCACTGTGCTGCAATCTGTTTGCTGTCCTGCCAGTTGCAGGTTGTCGAGCTGAACTGAGTTGAGTTTTGGGGTCGCCCACAAGGCTGACCACCGCTCGCTTGTTTGCGCTCGTTGGCATTTTGTATCATCAGCCCCCGAGATTTTGGGCTAACTGAAAAATGCTTCGGGAAAGCGTTAACACATTTTTCATGGAATTACAAATGGCTCAACGTTTGGATTGCAGCAAATTCTGCAGTTAAAGTTCAGCTCAGTTTTGGTTCAGTTCGGCTCTTGTTATACATTTTATATTCATGGCGCAATTCGAGTCGAGTTGGTTGCTTAACAACCACAACGTAAATATTGTAGAACATGAATAAATATAAATAAACATGAATTACGCGTGTTTCCCTCAATGTTTAATGGAAAACTTATCCCATGCAAAGTTTTGCGCGCTGCGTCACAAAACTTTGATTAAAGCAAATGCTAAAACTTTGCTCATCATCAAATGCCAGCTGCATGTTGAACATGAACGAGCCACATAATCGGGTCAGATATCGAGTAGGGCCAGAAGGTAACTAGTAGAAGTCATAGCACAAGCCGTATATAGGTCAGAGCAGCGTTCCCTAATGAATGTCATGAGTGCGGCGACAACAGCTCAAATAGCAGCAAATAGCTAAGAAAATAGTTAAAAGCCTTTTCCCATACGTTGCAGAAGGAATGTTGGATTCAAAGAGGGTATATTAGCTGTGAGATCAAGTGTGGAAGAGATGTAAGAAAACAGTAAAAAGTCCATTAAATCGATATTAGAAAATTTCCTAGATGTCTTGCATTTTATTCTCTTTTACAGTTGATACTTTGAGCATAGTACGAGTTTCAATAGAATAAAGCTTAGATAAGCCATAGATTTGTATTTGAATGTCTTATGCTTAAAGAACACAAACTTAGTCTATAGTTTTCCTCAAAGCATGGCAAGATAAGTATTATTGCTTCCTTGAATAGAAGACATAGTGTTACAACGTTTACTATGGTTTTCCCAAGATTCAACTCCGAATTTAGACCCTACTAATAGTAAGTTGACTTAAAAATACTACTACGACTTCAGATATATCACTATCTAGATACCTTTTATACCAACTATTAAATTTGGTTCATTCTATAGGCTTATTATTCGTTCGTCAGTTTGCCCTTGGGATCACTCTCCTCTTTCTTTCAACAGTCGCAGCAATGAGAAAAGTCCCAGGTGAACTGAACTTAAGCTACTTATGGCATAACTTTTCCTTCCAGCTTTCATCTTGACGCTCAATTTACGCCAAAGAAGAAGTGCAAAAAGTAATAGAAGAAGAACAACAGTAAGAAGAGGAAAGAGCGAAACTTGCAGTTGCCAGTGATGAAAAGCAACTCGGCAAAAAACGCTCTTAAGCGCCGGGCACACAGCAAACAAGGATCCCGGGCACTTTCAAAAGATTTACAAAAAAAAAGAAAAAGAAAAGAGACAAGAAAAGAAAAACTTTGCGACAGCTAAAACAAAAGAGAGAAGAGGAAGGTGTTGGCATATTTCCGTAACGAAATCCTGCTAAAAGTCCCGGCTGTGTGCCTGACTGCAGTTCGCGTGCCTTGTCAAATCAAAGACAACAACAACAACAACAACTGCTTTGATAACTGACACATAATGCAGAATTCTGCATTTCGAATTCCAGACAAGTCAGCCCAGGCACAATCGTTCCGTTTTATTTCGTGTTAATTCACCTTTTTTTCCCCCATGAAAAATGCGACCACAGCAAACAGTAGCAGAAGCAACAAAAGACATGAAAAATGTTATAGAAAAGAGTTTGTTAAAGTTGAAAGGGGTTTTATTAAAATTTAAATATCCTAGAGAAGACGTGTGAGAGTTGTTTGGTTGGAGCACAGCTTGGACATAGGGAGATGAGTTAGCATGTATTAAGCAAAAAGTAATAAAGAGCTTCAAACAATCATATGCATTTATCGATATATATCGATAAGGCCAACACGAATGGCCAGTTAGCAGTATGTATCGATGGATATGTTTAAATCTTTATATTTTGTATAGCCAAGCAAAGATATAGAGTGAAGCGCACGCTCATTAGCCCTCCTTCTCCCTCTCTATTACTTTTCCTATATACTCCAGCATACCCTAACTACCAAGAATCTAGGGTATTAACAGCAGCAGCAGCACGAAATTATAATCAACATTGCATGTCAAGCTGGAATGATAATCTAAAATCGGCAAAGCGTGCAATAACCTTTTGTTCCATTCCGCTTAGCCAAAGCCAGCTAAAATACGAGAGGCAGCTGAATAGGTAGCGGCAGATAGAGAGCTACAGGAAAATAGCTTTTCATCTGACGAAAAGCAATTGCATTTGATTCAGAATAGAAGAAAAAACAATGAGAAAATTGTGCAAAACTCTTTCGAAGCTGCTAAGGAAACCTTTTTAAAGCAGGTAAAAACGAGAACTAATTGATTGGAAATGGGGGCGTGGCAGTGCCGCAAGTGCTTAATTATGAGAAGCCAAAATGAAATTAGTTCATGAACAGCAACAAAAACCAGCACAACAACAGAGCAAGAGCAGCAAAAAATAGGAAGTGAGCACAAAGTTTAGAGGGAGAAGAAGGAATGGAGCAAGGCAAGGCAGCAGGAGGAAGCTGATGGAATAGGCACGCAGTCAGGCAACCAGGCAGCCAAGCAACTGAAGAGGAAGGTGGACCAGGCAGCAACAACAACTGGAAGCAGGAAATGCTGTGCCAGTTAGAGATGCCAAAGCACGTCATCGTCCTCCATCACAGCACATCAAGTGCACAGACCACCACCACCATTACCAGCACCACGCCCACTTCTACATAAAGCAGGCGGTTCTGTAATTATGCAGAGAAATGGGAACATCAACAGGGGACGCGGACAGCTAGCTGTCGAGCCGGGCAGAGTCGAGGGAGAGCTGAGTTGGCGTGGGCTGAGGCGGCGTGCTACTTAGAGTGCAAGTTAACTCTGGCGTTTGGATAATGGAAAATGCACATTCCATTCCGTCAGCTGCACCCACAAAAAGTACCATTAGAGACGAGCCGTGCACACGTCCAAGGATTAACAGAGTGTTGCTCAAGTGGACCGACAGAGGGCGTTTTGTACATCGCACATATGTACATGGACTCGACATAAGGTATTCTTTGCGGCTTTGAACACTTCAAAGTGTCCACAAAGCAGCGCATTAAATCAACCAAAAGAGATTTCATTCGAACATGAAAATATATATATATATATTAAAATATATGTAACAAAAAAAAATAAAATAAAATGCATAAAAATATATGTATATATTAAAATATATGTTAAAAAAATGTGTATAAAAATATATATATAAATATATTTCTTTATAATGTGTTTTCTGCATTTCTATATATTTTAATACTCTTTTCAGTATTCTGTATAAAATTTAAAAAAAAAAAATAAAAATAAAAATTTAAGTTTAAAAAAAAAAAATTGATTTTTCAAATTAATTCTCAAATTTCATATTATTTAAAATATTTCATAAAATTTCAGTTATAACCCTTTGTACATATATATATTTATATTTTTATTTTTATTTATATTATTTATTTTTATTTTTTTTTTATTTTTTTTTTTAATTATTAATTTTTAATTTTTTTATTTTTATTTTTTTATTTTTTATTAAATTTTTTTTTTATTTTTTTTTATTATTTACTTTATTTTGTTTTATCTGTTTAGTTTATTTAATTTTTTGTATTATTCTGCATTTATATTAAATTAATATCATTTTTATTTAATTACTTATTTTTCTCTTTTTTTTAAGCTAAATTCTCATATTTCAGTTACATTTCCTTTGCAAACATTTTTTTTAAATTTTTACTTGTAGCTCCCATAGATTGTACCACATTTCCTTTCAGCTATATCAACCTGCTGCCGCCGTTTCTCAATGATTGATTCTCGTTAATGTGTCGCAACGAGTGAGCTAGGTTGATTTAAAGGTTGACACCTGCTGGAAAAACAGCTCGCTTAACGCCCACACACAAATCACTCAAAGTCTGGGCTCAGTTACAAAATCATTCACAATATGCAAATGAAAATGCCAAACAAGTGACGTCAGTGTAAATGTAATGTATATATAATTGCTATATAAGTGCAATTTATCTATGGCTATCTATATCTACATCTAAATCTATAGCCATATAGAGACAACTAACTAAGGTGCGACAAGTTCTCAAATAAACAGAATATTTTACAAAATAATAAAGAGATAACAGGTAAATATTTTGCAACTGAGTGCAAGCGGCGTCAAATATTGATATATTCATATTCATATTGGACAAATTATATATATAGTATAGACATGCATAAAGTTGTCGATTTTACTGCAAACAAGTGAGAAAACGAAGAGAGAGGCAGAGAGAGAAAGGATGAGTGGGGCGAGAGCTCATGGACTCTTTGATCAGCATGTTTAACTGATTCGATCCAGCTACGATCTTCAAGCTGGGCCTAGCTAAACCTAGAGATATTTCAATATACCAATCCATTTCCCTATTCTATATACATATATATATAGACATTATAATAATACCTCACTTAACTTACCCCTACTTGTTTTAAGCTCACAAGTACTATATCTTTCCAGTTCAAAGTCTCTCAGTTCAATAGCATTTTCCAGATATACTAATTCCCCACATTTCGCACCTTTAATGGGCGTATCCAACAGATCAACACTTGATATATCAAAGCTCAAATGTCAAACAGCTCTCGGATAAACAACTATATTAAACAAATACGTATATACCCACATTACACCTACTGAACGAGTATACAAATTAAATCTATTAGCTTTACCGATCAGCATTGATCAGCATTTTAAAATTAGCCCAGTTGAATAATTATTGGATTTTCAAATATTTGCTAATACTGTATTAAATGCTGTTGTTAGTATTCGTCACGCCTATTTTTATATGCATATATTATAATCGGATGACACGTAGTACGTGCTAAATCGCTAAAAAGAAAACAAACTTCGAATTGCGCTTAATGCAAAAACCTGATATTATCGCATATTAAACTAAAAAGTTTACAGAAAATAAAATATAACATATTATTATTTTGTTTTTATTTAAATTTATTTTCTAAAGTTCGCTCTTGCTTTTGTTTGTAAGTCACAGTTGATGCAATTCTCTCTATATATATCCATTACGTTTCTTTGGCAGCAACTATATAATTTATCAGAATTATAATGCTTAATAAATCATAAGCTAAAGTATTCAATTTATTCATGTAGAACAAGTTTTCTATTATTATGATAAGGCTTTACCCTATTAACAAATTTTCTAAAATAGTTCTATGACTAGCCAAACATTTTTGAGAGAAAAAAAAAACGATGTATATTATCATAATGTTGACTCAGCTTAAATCAGAAAAAAAAATCGAGAAATGACAAATTTATTATTTGTATTCTTTTTGTTTTCAAGCGGCAATATATGTTAATGAAATTGAAAAGAGGTATAGACATTGTTATTAGATATTAGACTCTTTGACGTAAGTGAAAAGAGAGTATATAAAAGAGTCTTCTGGCTTTTATGCGGTTTGAAGTACATAACAAGAGAGTATATTGGTTTTATGTTAACATAAGTAGAAATGAACGAGTTATACTTATAAAAGAATGTTAATTCTTCCTCATTTGCAATAATTTTACATTATTGAAGCTAACATTACCTAGCTTTAATTATGAATTTCTCTAGATATATATCGAATTACTTCAATATTTATTTTTACATACTTTTTATACCCTGAGCCCATTAAAATTGGGAAATCAGGGTATAATGTTTTTTTAAAAGTATGTAACAGGCAGAAGGAGACTTCGCAGACCCCACAAAGTATTCTTTTTAGTTTTTAATATATATTTATTTTTATTAATTATTTTATATGTATTTTTATTTGAAAACATGCAAGCTCAAATCTATATCTAGATCCAAGTCTTTCGATTTCTTAGTCGGCTAAAGCTCTTTAGCTACCACTGCCTTTGCCTTTGATCTCAACTGTTTTTGTTCTTTCAATAATATGCTATATCTCTCATATGTTAATTGCATTTTCTAAGCCAAAAGCTAATTGTTTAAACAAGTCGAAAATTGTTTAGACAGCCTCAATGGCAAAGCATGCAAAAGTATTTTACATCAAAGCTCTAAAAAGTGAAAATTTTTACATGAATACCATGTAAATTTAGAAAGCGTTCAAAGAGATGTAATCCATGGGCGTATTAAGGCATTTTGCAAAGAGAAGTCGGACAATCATCTTGAGCTATTTTAAATTATATTCTTCAACTAATTCTATCTTGCCTGCATATGCTTTAATTGAAATTTATAAGAGATCCAACTATGATTTATGACATATATGGAACTGTGAGTGCTAGCTATAGATTTCTAAAAGCGTATATCAAACGCTTAATAAATCAAAACATTTTATCAATAATACAAACTTTTCAAGATATGAATGAAAACAACTGTGAAGCAAAATACTGATTAGGTTTGGTATAGAATATATATATATATGCCAAGTAAATATATACAATCTATAGATAAAGTATAGACAAGCTATATCTAATATTTTTGTAACACTAATTGATAAGCAATTATAGGATATTTAATAAGCAAATACACTCAGCCTAACTTTTAATCGGCAGCGCTCGACTAGGAATATGATATGAATTCCCGATAGGGGAATATGTGAGTTACTTAAATATAGTAAACAATTTGCTGTCTGAGTAAATGAGTGATTCATAAACATAGTTCTAGCGCTTAAAATTGTCATTTATATCAGGTAAATGGCAGAGGTGATCGAAGATTTGTAAGAAAATCTATCGTCGACTTTAAGAGAAACTATATATATAGTGCAGTAGGTAACTAGCTGCCAAGATGAACTGCTACTGCTGCTCAAGTACACATTTACTTTGGAAACAGCATACCCCAAAGGCGCATGTGTTTAGGGTATAGCAAAACCACAGAAATGTGCGATTGTTTTTGACTTTTGTGGAGCAAATAACTCGCGGCACTACATAAACAGCTGAATCTGGCAAGCATACAATATATATGTATGTATCTAATATATGTCTATATAGGTTTATTATGCTCTATATATATTTATATGAAGTTGAGAACTGCAATCGCAGACAGCGGCCCACGCGCTGACGAGCGCCAAGTGGCTTGCGACATGGAAGACAAACAGCTACACAAATATATACATACATCTATGTATATATCTATATACATATTTCTTTTACATTTTACGCTGCAAAGCGTGGGCAGCTTTTCTCATTTGACGTTACATTAGGAAAGCCCCCAGCTCAGCTGTGAACAAAAATTTGTGTTGTTGTTGCTGCTGCTGGGTCGACGCGATTTATCAAGTCGCGAATGATAAGAATCTGCAGCAAGCGATAAGAAACTAAATTTAGCAGGCAATAAAAGAGAACAATGAAAACGCTGAAAATTGCATAATTTCGTTCCACGGAAGAAAAGGTATTTTCTCTTTACATTAAGGGCTTGTCAAGTGAGACTGAGCGAGGCGTGGCAAAGGTGTTGCCACAAATCAGGTGATTGCGACAGACAACCAACACGAAATCAAATCAATGCGGGCTGAAAGTTAAATGCGAACAAGAAGCAGACAAAGAAGAGGCACAAGAAGCAGCAGCTGAAGAGAAGTAAGGCTAAACAAATAGAGCACTGCGACTGAGCGTCAGTCGAAGCTCACTTCAACAGCATAACGACTACTATATACCCTAGTCGCTAAACGAAGAGAGATATTGCTGTGAGTAAAGGCAATTCTTTCTATATGGGTAAGCTAGAATGAAGAGCAGACTCTGATAGACTACAACTGAGGCACACATTGAGTTGGTATGTAGTCTAAGACAGTTATAACTAAGAATCAACTTAATACTTCTTACTTAAGAGTTCTAGAATGCAGACTATAAAGACAGAGAGAGAGAGAGTTTTATAGAGTTTATATACATTCATAGCAGTTGATGCATTACTCAACACAAATCTAGCATCATGAAAATTATGAATATGCTCCAATAGATTTATAAATATAAAGATCATATATATATATATATATATATATATATATATATATATATATATATATATATATATATATATATATATATATATATATATATATATATATATATATATATATATATATATATATATATATATATATCCTAAGACAGACTTAATCACAGCTCATTCTTCTGAGGGAACTCGTAAAGAGCGAACTCATATCGTATGAGGGAACTTGTATCGTATGATCGAACTCATATCGTATGATCGAACTCATATCGTATGAGGCAACTCACATCGATAGGTTTGCAGAGAAAATCTTCTTGCAAATTTCAAGCTATTCAAGCTTGAGCTTAAGCTGTGAGCAATGTCTTCGGCGCTGCCACACGCGCCGCATAACGAATTCATAATACTTTTCAGCAAGGGCAAACCAAATTCCAGCATATTTGATTACCAATGCTTGCAGTTTGTTGTGGGTCCCCTTCGCTTGCTATACCCTATAAACAGTGTGAAGTGGCGGGTATATTAGTTTAATCTATAAAGTTGAACACATGTTAAATAGCATTCAGAATGGAAGAACATTAATTAACATTGGACTAACTTTATGTATTGTTTAACATATATGTATGTAATGTATGTATATATAATTTATTAAATTTTCATTTGGTTTATGGTTTGGGCTCTTTAGCAAATATGAATTAAATTATGCTACGCTTGAAATATATATCTCCAAAAAAGTCAATAACATCTAATCGAACGTATTTAGCTATTTACACAGAGCATCTATTAGTCGCTAATACCCGTTTTTACCCTTTTTCATAAACGTCAACATTCTGTTGGGTTCGTTTTCTTTTTTTGTGCATAAATGCATAATGGGATTTAAAATGCGACTGTCAGACTTGACAAACAGAAAGTACAATATGCATATATATACATATATTTCTCTCTATATACACATATAGCTCCCCAGTTATATATATATTTGCCAGTGTCAAGTGTAAACGCCAATCAATACGCATTAAATGCAAGGTTGTTTTCGTTCTGTTATGCATAACCGTTAGCCCAATTACAGTTATTTAATTCAATTACCTGTCGAGAATTATTTACAAATTGCATTTGGCTGGCAAACAGACAGCATAAAGGAAATCGGTTTGCGAATTAAACCGGAAAAGCTCATTTTGTGTACATTATTAGATTATAAACAAACCAAACACAAAAGTAAAGAAGAAGCAACAGAAACTTGTTTATGCCTTAAGCTTTATGCATTGTTTACAGAGCAGATCGATTTATCTTTAGCGTGTTTGCTGTAAAAACATCTGTGCAAACAGCATCTTTTGGATATTTGAAAATATTTCAACAGCTTATTAAACTAAAGCCAATCCCACGTAATCCAGATCCTAATAAAAATTCAATTGGTAAAAGAAAGAAGAAAAAAAGAAGAAGTCTCTTTGGGTATCATTTTGTCTGAGATCTCCAAATTTTAATAGATTTTTTTGTATCATGTCTTCTTAATTCTCAGAGGCGGAGATATCAAGGAGGAGATCAAAGAGAAGAAGAGTGGGAACAGTAAAAAGAAATGGTATATACAGGAAAGGCTGGAGAAGAGATGAAAATAGAAAGAGAAGAAATAAGAGAGAAAAGGCAGATAAGGAAGGGAGAGGAGGAGGTAAGAGAAAAGGGAAAAGGGAAAAGAGAATAAAGATTAAGAAGGAAGAAGTGAATAGAAGAGAAGAGTAGAAAATAGAAAGAGAAAGAGAAAGAGAAGAGATTAAAAGAGAGAAAAGGCAAAGAAGGAAAGGAGAGGATTAGGTAAGAGAAAATGGAAAAGAGGATAGAGATTAAGAAGGAAGAGGAGAATAGAAGAGTAGAAAATAGAAAGAGAAAGAGATGAAATAAGGGAGAAAAGACAGAGAAGGAAGGGAGAGGAGGAGGTAAGAAAAAGGGAAAAGAGAATAAAGATTAAGAAGGAAGAAGAGAATAGAAGAGAAGAGTAGAAAATAGAAAGAGATGAAATAAGAGAGAAAAGACAGAGAAGGAAGGGAGAGGAGGCGGTAAGAAAAAAGGGAAAAGAGAATAAAGATTAAGAAGGAAGAAGAGAATAGAAGAGAAGAGTAGAAAATAGAAAGAGATGAGATTAAAATAGAGAAAAGGCTGAGAAGGAAATGAGAGGAGGAGGTAAGAGAAAATGAAAAGAGAATAGAAATTAAGAAGGAAGAAGAGAATAGACGAGAACAACAAGAAGTGTAAAGAAAAGAATCACTAAATAGAAAAGTAACAAACATAGAAGAGAATTGAAATAGAAGAAGAAGAAGATGAAAGCAAATAAAAAAGGAAGAAAAGGAATAAACGAAATTATTAAAGCATGTCTCCATAAGTCTCCCAGATATTTGTTAGCTTTTAGTGCTTGAAATATTCCGAAGTATAACTGACTTCGCTTCGTACTGTATGAAATATATTTATGAATGGAAAGAGATTCTCCTTTACACAATTTCAGACAAACTCAATCAACATCTTGTTGCTGTCACAGCACCCAACTGTCAGCATGTTGTCAACTAATTGAAGTTTGATATGGAATAGAATGGAATCAGCGCGGCGGCATAAAGCTGACCGCAATACTGTTGTCTTTTGATCTAGTTCACAGATATATAAACTAACCAAAGAACAGGGACAACAAGCACAAGCAGAGGCGACAACAAACAAACTTTGGAAAATTGTGCATTTCGAAATCTGGCCAAGAGGCAGCAACAGCGTTAAAAAATGTATAGAACATGCTCCACATACGTTCTGCTATGCGACGCGTTGAGGGTTGCCGCGTTGGGGTTATGCTAAGGTGGGCGTGGCAGGCAGAAAATGTTAGTTCAGTGCGGTTCAGTTGCTCGGTGGAAAGCTAAATGAGGCGTGACATAGAAAATGAAGCGCAGGCAGCACGCACTCGCACACACACGCACACTTGGTAATTGGGAGCGCACCCACAACAACAACAACTGGGGCCAACAACAACAATCATAATAAACAAACGCTGAAGCGCCAAGCCATTGTGCTTAAAAACAAAGAGTCCGTGAAAATTCAAGACAAAAGCACGAAATTTATTTATGCGCTGGAAAAATTGAAAAAATCTCATGAAAAGCTTAAACAGCAAGAAGAAGAAGCTGAGGAAGAAGGAGACCAAGAAGATGATTGGCCAACAGGCAAAGTCACCAAAAACAAACGAAAGCCCAATGGCCATAGACAGAACGAGAGCAAGAGAAGAGACTGAGAGAGATAAGTAGAGAGCGCGGCAGAGGTAGGCAGAAAGGCAGCATGAGCTGCAGAGCTGCAGTTAAGTGAATGCCTGGAAATACCCTGTGAAAGCGCTAAATAGATTTCAATTTAAATGCATATTTTTGTTCTTATATAAAATTCTTTGCCATTCTTCATATATCACATTAAAATGATTGCTAGAAAATGTTCAGAAATTCTCTCCAAATCAAACTATATATCTCCTTATCTCCTACATCTTAAGATTCTTTGAGATAAAACTAAATCATTTACTGCTTCAATCTAAGCCCACCTTTGACCTATGCACACTTCTAATACACCCCAAATTAAACACATTCAATGTGCACAGGGTATAATAGAATGGGGGCCAAAGGGTCAGACAATTAACCCTTTTTTTTGTGCATAGACGAGGCTGAGGCAGGCGCTAGGCCAAATTCAACAATTGCTTTGAAGTTGCTTTTGTATTGTGCCTGGCTTGGGTGGGTCGCTCAGACTAAGTGTTGAGTTGTTGTTGTGGTTGTTGCTTTTGGCTACAAGTGTTGCCAGTTTCAATTGGGAAATGCCTTTAATTAGTTTATAGACAAGCGCCAGCAATGCAATAAAATTAATCGCTTATGCGGTAATCGCATTTAAGCCACAATCCCTTCCCCATTCCCATTCCCCTACCACTCGCTCTACCTCCCTGTCTCACTCCTTGCGAGTGCTCTCAATTCCCAGTGAATCAATCATGTATAGCGAAGCGTACCTGATGCCATTAAAGCTGACTTAACCAGATTGGCAGCTACTCAAGCGGAAAGCATTTGCGTTGCTATATTTATATATGTATGTATATTGCTGATATTTATATCTAAAGATAATCTCAATTGCATTAAAGGTTTTGGCTCTTTCTATTCTTATTTCTCTTCACAATGTAATGAGCGTAAAACGTTGATTTTCACATGCATTAAAGCTCGAAATCCGTAACAAAATCGATGCTAAAGATATCTGCTGACCGGCTCTCCACATCTAGCAAAGCAACTGCTGCACATAATGCAACGATCTTGCCGACAAGCTGAGCAGCAATAGTTGCAGCACTTCGATTGCATATAGGGTGGACAGCGGTACATCTTGCGGGCTAATCAAAGATATATATATTTGTATGTATATTTCAGTCAAAGATAAAGTCTTTTGCAGACCCAACTACTTACATTGGGGGCTTTACTACAGGCAAAAATTAAAGTTTCACAATCAAATTTTGAAGCTAGTTTCAAAAATTTGTCAACTACTGAGAAACAGAAATTTAAATACAAAGTTATTTCTTTATATTTAATATAAACAAAGTTTGAATATCAACGGTACGCCCATTGTATTTAATATTATCACATTTGATGCTCAGAATATGCAAATCATTCAATAACAATTACGAGTTGAAAGTGAAATTTTTCATTATCAATTCACAACACAAGGCGAGTTGGCGAGAGGGAGAGAGAGAGCGACACAGACAGGGGTAGCGCATAACCGCCACACGGGTCTACTAATACATATACAAGTACAGCAAATGATCTGCATAGGTATTCGCATAACAAACTTACTCAACTCAGTTCGACTCGGTTCGACTCGGCACTGCTTGGGCTCAACTCGAAGCTCAGCTGCTTATTATCATTGAAACCAAAGGCTAGCAAAGCATGGGAGAGGGAGAGAGAGAGAGGAGAGCGTATAAATGCCAATAGGCAACCAATACAAATACAAAAGCAGCAATTGAATTGGAAAGCTGCTGTTGTTATAATTAGAACTCAGTTTGACCTGAAACGGTTCTGCTCAGTTTGATTTGACTCGGCTGCCTCTGCCTCTGCCTCTGCCCTCTGCTGCTACTGAGCGCACACAAATTGTGAGAGTGACTTGAAAAGAGCGTAGTCTAATACAATTACAGCAAATGGATCGCAAAGCGATTGACTTAGCAGGAACTCGGCTTTGGCTTGTTCGGCAAAGCTGGACTCGGCTCGTCTATGCTCGGCTCTGCCTATGTCTCTGCTTTGGTTCTGCCCTCTGCCTCTGCCACTGCCTCTGCTACAGACTCTGCTACTGCCTCTGCTACTGCCTCTGCCCGTACATCGGACTGTGCTCTCTTCTGTTTATTGACCGGCACCTCACGCACGTTCTAAGAGAGTGAGTGGAAGAGAGCGTATAGAGTGAACTAATACAAATATAAATACAATTACAACTGGATCGCAAAGCTCTTGGCGTAACAAGAACTCGGCTTGAGTAACTTCGGCTAAGCACTACTTTACTCGTCTAGGCTCGACTTGTTTCGGCTCTGACTCGGCTCCATGACTTTGACTTTGACTCTGACTTGGCCTCTGCCTGTAGCGTTTGCTGCTGCAGCTACTAGGCACCTGCTTGAACATTAATGAGCTCTGACTCGACGCGACGGTCTGTCCGTGTGGTTGATTGGCGGGCATGGCACCCAGTGGAAGAAGAAGAAACAGCAGACGCTACAGCCCCCGCTTGGCATTTGCTCCCACCGGTTAGTGGGATGGGTCGCAGCAGCAGCAGCAGCAGCAGAAGCAGCCGCAGTCGCTGTTTTTCAAATGCTAAAATTGGCGATTAGTCAAAATGATGTCACCGAGTTATTTTGATTGTTTTTTTATATACATACATACGTATTTATTTATTTATTTTGCTTTGCTTTCGTTTATTTATTTATTTATTTTTTGGTTATGCTTTTTGGCATGACTGTTCGAAATCGAAGTGTCATCAATCTGTTCATTGATTAACTTCATGGAGTTCATAATTGTCAAAAGGGAGTTGTAATAAAAGAAGGGAATATTATTGAAGTAGAGGCAGTCAGTTAAAATCATGTTTCTATATACTTTATATACTACTTTATATATATTAATGTAGTATAATAACACATTAATTTATATATTATAATAAAAATTACTTTTATTATTAATGGAAAAGTTCGAGACTTTCAAAATAAATTTGTTTCTTTGGCTGATGTAAGAATAGAAGATCATATCATCATCTACCTATATAGGGTATGCAATGATTTCATACCAATTAATAGAAAATAAAAGCAAATTGCACTGTATTTATTGTACGTACAGTAAGCGCTGAATAAGAGCAATTGTCAGAGCTGTTTTCAGAACGAAGAAGAAGAAGAAAAAAGACAGAAGTCTTCATTAATTTGAATGTTTGCGAATCCAGAGATCTTTAAAATTTTAACAGAATTGTCTATAAATTTAAACTGTACTAAAGTAAATTGTTTTTACTTTAAAGATAAATTATGATTCTTAAAAATTCAATTCATGCATGAAACGGATAACTAAATTCAAGTAATTATAATTTTTTAACGTCTTAAATTTTTTGCATGTACATTAAAATTCAGAGTCGTTTTGGATTTCAAGACTTCCTCTTAGCAAGTGCCCACTGTATCGTATTACTTGTGCCATTTAGGGAGCAAGATCTGATCTAATGCACTGGAGGCAAGCAAAAATTAAAAAATAAATGAAAGGAAAAGAACAACAAATGACAACAGCTAACAAAAAAATGCCACAAAAAAAACTCATTTAATTACGAAATACCTCAAAAATAGATTAAAAACAAAAAAAGAAAAATGAGGAAACGAAATGGTGCGAGCGAAGGGGAATCAGTGATGCATGCAAATGAATTGAATGAATTGCAAGCGTTTGATTTACAGTAACAGAAAACAAATAAAGCATGATAAACAAGTAAGAAGGCTCTAGTCGAGACGGCTCGACTACGAGATCCCCTGAACCCTGCAAAAAAGGTGATACTCTTCTTCTTTACGCACGTATAGGCGCTCGCTCTGCTAACCGCGCAGTTGCTGCCGTGGCTTGGGGGTGGGTTGGGCTATACTTTGAACACTTATAACTCCATTTCTAGATGCATGATCTTGATGAAATTTTCAGAGTAGATTAAGAATATCTAAATGTATCTATGTGCCAAATTTCAAGTCTCTAGTATTTAATTTGCGTTTTTTGCAAATTGGGGGCGAAGGGGGCGTGGCATCCAAAATCTGAAAATTACATAATCTGCGTATTCATAATATCTATCTAAATAAACAAATTTGAAGTCTCTAGCTAAAACAATGTAGAAGTTATTCCCAAAAAACGTAAAAAATTGAAACGAATTTTCGATTTTTTATCGATAATTTGGAAATGGGATGAGTTATCGAAAAAACAAAATAAACTCGTACTGCGTAGCTAACATATGAGTGTTCATGTGAAATTTCAGCTCTCTAGCTCTTGTAGTTTCCGAAATCTCGACGTTCATACGGACGGACGGACGGACGGACGGACGGACGGACGGACGGACGGACGGACGGACGGACGGACGGACGGACGGACGGACGGACGGACGGACGGACAGACGGACAGGGCTCAATCAACTTATTTTTTTTATGCTGATCAAGAATATATATACTTTATGGGGTCTGCGACGTCTCCTTCTGCCTGTTACATACATTTTCACAAAACCATTATACCCTGAATTCCCATTTTCAATGGGTTCAGGGTATAAAAACAAAAACAACCACAGAAATGTGTAAACGAGCTCTTAACAGTCGAAGAGAGGGAGAGCCAAGCGGAGGTAGAGTGTCCCACACACTTTTGATGTGCGAAAGGGAGAAGCGAGAGGAGATTGAGTGTGTGGAACACTTTACCTCCTGCACACGCCCCTTCTTTCAAACGAGAGTGTAGACTCCTCTCTCACCCACACTCTCAACGAAAAAGGCATCGAAAGGAGGAAGGGGAAGGGTGCCAGCTGCTACGTTGCGATGCGTCGCATCGTGTTTTTATGAATGAAACAAATTTGCGAAACGTTTCTTTAAAAAAAAACATAATTTGTGTGCCGTTTGAAATTCAATTTGTTTACCTTTTTGTCTTATTTTTGTAATTGGCTATTTGGATGTCTGTCTGTTGGCTGGCGTTGACTATGCGTCACTTTTGACCTGTGACAGTTTGTTCGAGTTTTGCACTTTTGCCCTTTGCTAGCACTGAAGTACCGTTGATTTTGTTGCGCTGCTGCTGCTGCTGGTACTGCTTAACTGTTGTTTTCTTTTTGTTTGAATTTTTTCACCTGATTCGCCCTTTAGCACTCTTTAGATTGCTGACTTTGGCCTTGCGAAATATGTTGACAGACAGATATACAACAACTTCTGTTTCTCTGTTATTCGGGCTATCTTCGACTTCGCTTTTACGCTGCCCGAGACGCACATACACAAACGCACGCACGCACACACATAAACAATAAAACGCACACACACTCGCGCGCGCCCAACAAACACAGCTTCGTAAGCTGGATGAGTTCTTTTTCTTTTTTTTAAATAATTTTTTATTGCTCTTGTGTTTGTGTATTAATAACAGCCGTTTTCTACACACTCTCGTTGTGTTTTAAATTGTTAGTTGCCTGCTGATTGTTTTTTATGTTATTAACAATAATTTTGTTTACGCAGCGGTTAAAAAAACGTCGCCCGCTGCTGCACTTGACTCTACTTTCAACCACCGACTGGCCAATGTGCCCACTGCGTAAAATCGGCTAAAATCTACATTCCGCGCAAAGCGAATACAGCTAAATCGTTACCGCCAAAAAATACCAAATACCAAAATTTTAAAACAAATACTAAATGTGCGGGCTACTGCTTTTTTATTTGACAACTTTGAATGCATTAAGAAAATAAAAACAAAAAAACAAAAATTTAAATTAATTTCCTGCTGTTTTGTCTTACATTCATATACATATATTTACGGACAAACGCTTAACAACTGGTAAATGGCTCTCTGTTCTCTATATCTATTCTTCCTTTAAGTTTTTAGTGGGCGTTGTAGGCGTGGCTA
Organism: Drosophila buzzatii; assembly: GCA_035045845.1. Lineage (NCBI taxonomy): Eukaryota > Metazoa > Arthropoda > Insecta > Diptera > Drosophilidae > Drosophila > Drosophila buzzatii. Next base: position 37,530 of record JAWNOS010000333.1, read on the forward strand.
TTGTAGCCGAGACTGTTGCAGCCGAATTTTCCCTTCGCGCTCTTTCCTTAAGCTGTGCCGTCTTTAAGGTTACCATGAGTTGTGTCGAATTATACAGCCAAGTTCCCTACAATAAAGAAATATTATTATTATATATAGAAATACATATCTATGTATATAAAGATGCAATTTACAATTAATAGCATGCAATTCAACAATATGGGTATGGAGAACACTGTGGAGATAAAGAGGCCATTGTTATCAAAGTATTGCTGCTTCGAGAATGTTTGCCAATTCGCTGCAGCATATTCATTAATGCTTTCCGAGAAATAAACAACAGACACTGAAAAGAAAGATAAAAATTATATGTATATGTAATTAACTATTTATGTTAAATAAACTTTGAGCTGTGGAGATACGTACAAAGTACAAGAAATAGAAAAACTTGAAAGTTTGTATTATTTCGTGTAAGTAAAGCTGCGCTAGTCGTTAACACATGCAGCAGGATTAATCCAATAAGCCAAGGATCCTTCCAATCAATCTTAAACAAGAAAAAAGAGAAGAAATTCAATTGCAAGTGCCATTCTTTTAAACAAATTCACATTTATACTTTGCACAACTTACGCTCAGTAGAAAAGTCCAAAGACCGGTGATTTCGTTAACTTCGATTTGCCCGGGATGCATCTTGCAAGCTGTTTTAATAACTTGTCTACAATGTTTTTCTGACTTTAAACAAAAAGGCAACAAAGTTGCTTGAGCAGTAGCCACGCACAAAAAACGTAAACAAATGTAATCAAAAAACATAGAATAATCGATATATCGAAACTGGCACAGCTGATGTGACAGCGATTAACAAAATTAAAAAATCGATAAAGTGATGCAATCAACATTTACAACTCAAATATACAAATCGCGATAGAGCACAATATAAGTACGGCAATATCAAAATGAATATAATTTTTACATTGGCACGTAATTAATATAATGTTTGTTAGAGGATTGTCATGCTAACAATAAACAGCTGATGTGCTGTGCGATATATATCGCTTGATATATCGATTGAGTGTAGCCAATACAAAAACGCAATAAACAATGCACGTAATTTTTGCACTGACGGACCACATATTTGTATACAAAACTCCCGAAAAACGTATTGCAGCCCTGGATTGTTGGCTATATTATGAGTGCGGTTGTTTGTGTGTGTGTGTGTGTGTGTATTTATCATCATGCAGCTTGAACGTCTCAAACTTTGCTTTCACTGACTCAGTAGACTCCAACATTAACAAAAACTGAAAATTCTCCACAAAGAATCAGTTAAATACATATACAGTCAAAATTATAGTAAACATAAAACCAAAGCATTTAGTTTTGTTGTCGTTAAGTTTGAAAAACTAAAAAATAACATAAAGTGCGAGAGCAAAACACAGAAATTCAACGATAAAAAACGCACGAGCGAAGGGGAAAAAACGGCACACAGAGCGAGAAAGAAAATCGGAAGATAAATAACAAAGCACACAAATCTTGTTGTCTATAATTAGTGGGTGCAGAGGAGACTACGCAGCGTCGTTCGTTACATATGCATCTGTGAACAGCGTGTTTGGCTCGTCATTGAATGGCTGACGCTGGCTTTCAATTTGTTTACTGTTACTTTTGCGTTCGTTGCTGTTGTTAGTGAGAGATTTGGCTGTCGGTGAGGCTTAAGGGGTCAAAGCTTCAACAACGACTCGCAACGCCAGCTGGTTGAAGGACAGGCGGCGACTGCCACGCAACAACAGTCGCAGCGCCCGCGCGAAACAGAAGCCGCGTCGTCCGCGCAAGCGAGTGCCACCTGTGCGCAGGCAACTACACATACAGCAGCTGCGGTTGGTTGTTTTTGCGATGGCCGTCAAGCAGAACCAACAGGACCAGCAGGAGCAGGAGAGCAGCGCAGCAGCAGTGGCAGCGGCAGCAGCAGCGGCGGCGGCAGCAGCAGCGGCTGCATCTGCGACGAAGCCAGCTGCGGGCAATGGTAAAGCGAATTCAACAGATGAAGGTGGAGGTGGTGCTGGTGCGGCCAATCAACTGAATGATGATGCGAATGGCAAGACAGAATCTGCCGCTGGAGCGGGCAACAGCTCCTCCTGCGCCGCCGAGCGACAACTGCACGATATCAACGGCCTGCTCAACATAATGCAGGCAATCAATCCGGATGATAAGCAGGCCACGCTACTGATCTATCAGCACGTCATTTTAAACCTGGCGCGCATGCAGGTGAGCAGCCAGCCGGAGGATCTGAAGCGCTTCAAGGAGGAGATCACCAAGGTGGGCCATTTCCTGGCGCTGCCCAAGGAGAAGCGGTATCTGATGTTCTACTTGCGCATCGTCTACCAGCTGATCACCCAAGCCGGATACGAGACGCCCTCCTGCGCCGTGGCCATTGTCTTTCAGCTGTTCAGTCCGGACCTGATCATCGAGGCGGTGCAATCGCTGCTCGACCTCAATGTCCAGGACGACAGCATACGCAAGACAGTGGGCCTGCTCTGCAAATGGATCAGCTCCTGCAACTTTTGCCAGAATCTGAATCTGTGGATCATGGCGCTGCTGCAGGGACTGCGTGAGCAGGAGAAGTACTTGCTGCTGGACGAGATTTCCCTGGAAAACATCGAGGGGCTGTTCATCTTGATGATCTTTCCGGCACTGCGCCCCAAGGTGGCGCCCATCGTCTTTCACATGCTGTCCACGATCAATCAGGCGCCAGAGATCTTCTACAAGGTAAGGGACTCTCCACGGGCCAGAGTTTACATCATTTACATTCTCTCTTTCTCTGCTCTCTCTTAGATTCTGTCCAAGATTCCCTTTGTCATTAGCTGTATGAAGGGCCAGGACGGCATGCCCAGTGACTCGCGCAGCTACATTCAGAAGCTGGTTGATCTCACCAATGCACTGATGCTGCGCTTCTACGACAACGACGAGCTCTATGCGCCCATCAAGACCGCCCTGCAGCTCTACGAGCCCTCGCCCAACTGTGTGGCCTTGGCCAGAGCGCTCTTCGAGAACGCCCTGCCCCGGAATGCGCGCGTTGGACTCGTTAATCTAGGCAACACATGTTATATGAACAGCGTGCTTCAAGCGCTGGCCATGACCAGCGAGTAAGTGCATCCAAATGAATTCATATCTATATATAGACTGTAATATCTTTTTGCCTCCTCCTTCGCAGCTTCGTGCGACAAATCCTGCTTATCGAGAGCGGCTCCTTGTTGCTGCTCAAGGTGCAGCAGCAGCTGGCTTTGATGCACCATTCGCTGCGCTACGAGCTGACGCCAAGTCGCGTGCTGAAGGCCACACGACCGCCTGGCTTTACGCCCGGACTGCAGCAAGACAGCTCCGAGTTCCTAGGCTACTTGCTCGATCTGCTCCATGAGCACGAGATCAACAGCGGCGCAGCTCAGCACATGGACTCGGAACTGGTCAAAGAGACGCAGGAAACGGAGTCGACGCTGACGGCAGAAATTGTCGCCGCTGGCGTTATACCCTACAATAGCAACGATCATGTGCACAATCAGCGATCGAGTGCAACGGTCATGCCACCGGCCACGCCCACCTCGCTGCCTAGCCAGCCGAAGAAGCCATCGACAATTGACAAAACGTTTGCCGGCAAATTATCGACGACGTACAAGTGTTTGAGCTGCGCCTGGGAGAGCCACAACGAAGACAGTTTCCGCGAGCTGCAGCTCTCCTTTCCTGACGACAAGGACGACTGCGGTGCCAACAATTACTCCGTACAGGATCTAATCGACTACTACTGCTCGCCCGAGAAGCTCGACGGCGACAATCAATACTTTTGTCCACGCTGCAAGAAACTCTGCGATGCCGAGCGACGCATCGGCATCACGCAGGCCCCACGCAATCTCATCTTAACGCTCAAACAATTCAAATACGATCAGAAGTATCATTTTCGCACAAAGCTCATGCACAAGGTGTTCCACGACGAGAGCGTAAGTTAACAACAAGAGAGAGAGAGAGGGAATGGGAAAGTGAGAGTGAGCTGTATCTGTATAAAAAGAGAGGCTATGGAGAGAGACTTTTAATGTGGATTCCATGTAAATAGTTAATAAATGTTCTGTATAGACAGATTTAATGTAAATAGATTCCATATAGATAGATGCATACGCCATGCAGTTTGATCGAATCAATATCTCATGTATCTAGATCAATATCTTTTATAAATAGTTTCCATAATACTAAAAACTCAACGAAGCAATAAGCAGAGATAGCTTTAATATATATAGATCCTACAAAATCAATATATGTAAACAGATTAGCTATCTCTCTGATAGAAAGATCTAGAACTATCAGAAATGTTCGATATAGAAATATATATCCGTGAATGAACTCTTACTGATTAAAACTTTCGAAGTAATTGTACTATCGTACTCCCATCATATAGCCTATTTCCAATAGCAATATTGTTATCAGTGTTTACCTAGCTATAGATATACAATTCATATTATTTAGTAAATATTTCGCATACAGATTTTGATTAATATATTACCCATTAACAGATTGTAATACTATGAAATAGATTTTAATTTATTAATTCCTAGATTGCAAGTATATAAACAATTTAGATTAGATAGATTCCTTATATGACTTCTATAGTGCCATATCAGTTACTAAGGAATATAGTTTAGCTCAGTCAGCAGAATTTGATAAGATGTTTGGAAAAACACAAAGCGCTCTCAACTGTAAACAAATTCTGATAACTCTTTAAATATATGTATATATACAGACATATATACATACATATATATATCAAAAGTCATCAACAGTCTTAATGGATTTCCAAAGAGAAAAATTCTAGATTAATATTCTTATCAAAGCTTAATAGATTTCTCTGAGATCAGTTTCTTAAGATTCCTTTGTAGAATTCTTATTTATATGCAAGATTGAGATTTCTTAGAACCCATTGAGTTTCCTAAAATTCCCATAGATCTCCAATTCAGTTTCCAGGAATCTCATACAACAACTCTCGTAGATCTCATAGTTCTCTCTAGTATCTCATTCCCTCTCTAAAGATGCCCACATAATTCTCATCCTCTGATCTCTTTCAGGTGATTGTCAAGGTCTGTGCCACCGACTCCCTACAGGAGACGTGCACCGTGCACTATGATCTCTATGCCGGAGTTGTGCACGCCGGCTACAGCATGGACTCTGGACACTACTTCACGTTTGCCGCCGATCAGTCCAAGAATTGGTTCAAGTTCAACGACAGTCTAGTGACCAATTCGAAGCCCCAGGAGATGCACAGCCTAACCTCACCGAACACGCCCTACATTCTTTTCTACCAGATGTGCGGCCGTTCCACAGAGGCATCGCAAGATGGACCCATGCATCCCATGGTGCCGGTGCCGCTCGTGCCGCCGCTCACCCTCGACGAGCTGCCCCGAACCCTGCGCGACTATGTGAAACAGGATAATCGCGACTACAGCGAGGAGCTGAAGCTGCAGCGCTTCAAGCGGAATGCCAAACGGGAGAATGTGGCCGGCAATGGGACGATGCAGCGCAATGGCTACGATGGGGATGACGAGGATGATCAGATGCCGCCGCCCACCGGCGGCTGTGGTGGCAATGATCTGGGCATGAATTTCAATCGTTTCGTCTATTGATTGTGAAATGCAGAGAAAGAAACACAAATACAAATACACTCACACTCACACACACAATCGCACTTGTAATATGTATGTGTAGATATATATAATTGCAAGTATTTGTGCTTTACAGTCTGCACACGCTAACGCGAACATTACGTTTCGTTACCATTGTTCCTTAACACACACACACACACACACACACACATGCAGCATATATATTATATTTGTATTTCCATATATTTACAAATTTGTTATAATTTTTTAAAATTACGCATTGTTTTTTGTTGAAACACAAATTTAGTTATAGCTAAAATGCTAAAAAAGAAAAAGAAAAAAAAAAGCATAGCGAGAATGTTAATGATATTCCCTATATATATACATATACCATATACCAAAACAAGCTTGAAAAAAACTTCCAATTCTGGCCTCCAAAAAAAAAAAAAAAAAAAAAGTAAATAACTTTATATAACCCACATATATATAGAAAAAAAACAGCTCTATTAAATTTAAGTTTGAAATGCACAAAAATATATACAATTTTGTGCTTTGTATAAAAGAAAAAATCACAGGTAGCCGCAGAAATCTAAAGCAAAAAAAAAGTAATATATATATATAAATTAATCATATATTTTTAATGATTTGTGAATTTTTAAAATTAACACGAAAATAATCTTTTTTTTATTTGTTGGAAGTCATATTAAGATTTTTGAATATTATTGCAATTAAATTGGAATAAGTTCAATTTAAAATAAAAACCTTTGTATATGCTGTAACTTATGAATATTTATCAATTACATTTATAAGGGTACGAAATAAAACTTAAAAAAATTATAATAATAGTAAAAGTGTTTAGCTATATTTATATATTAGCCAAACAAGAAAAACTAAGGGCCTAAAAGAAAAAATAAAAAACCTATAGCTAAAATTGTTAATTCTATATTTAATACACATATATACACAGCGTATTTAATAGTCGTGTTTTTTTAATCTTTGCCAAAGTGGCGGCTGTACGATTATCATAATTTGCGCATTTTTAGCCTGGCGCGAATGTGGTCACACTTGCCACATATTTAGCTCCAGCTGAAATACGTCACACGCACACACGCGCGCGTACACACATGGACACTTCTGGAGCGCGCCTATAAAATGAGCACAACACGACGCGCTCTCGAACAGTCGCTCGACTTGTGGAGATAAAACGCGGCGACCATCTCAATCAGTCGACGTACAGCGCTGCAACAACAAAGACCACGACTAGAACCAAGAACTAATTGAGTGCAAAAGTAAATAGTAAATAGCGAGTTTTAACTGTGTTTTGATACGCGTGGCGCACAAATCTGGCAAAAAACAGTGACTAGAGAGACAAATTGGCCAGCCATAAACTAATTTTTATGGCGCAGCAGCATCAAAAGAACATTAGCAGCAGCTAGCAAACACACATAACAGCAACAATAAACAACATTGCTGATTTATACAACTACAAATAATTGTTTTTGCAACAAAGCCGTTTCAAGCACAATTGATTTATTGTTATTATTATAATTCCTACGGTTGTTGTTGTTGTTGTTGTTGTAATTCGACTTGCATGTAAAAGACTTTTGCCAGCTGTTCGTCGGAGCGAAATTGCGGTAAAAGCACACAGCACACGAAAATCGGAAAAATCCAATAAGAAAAGCGAGAGTGTGGCTTTGGGTGTCACTGTGTCGGTGTGTTGAACAGGGGCCCGGTCAACGTCCTGCCTAAAAGTTGGGTTATGTACGCGCTTATCCTCGCTGCTGCTCTCGTCGGCTGCTGAAGGTGAGCGAAGGACATTGCGCCTACCGGCTGCTACACCACGTATCAAAGGCGGCCCACTAAAATACAACTGATTCTAACTAAAAAATACACACACACATACACAAAAGGCTTTCAACATGCGCATTTTTCCTGTACGCCTGTCGGCCGCCTCGTCCTCGATGGCGAGTCTGGCCAAAATGTTGGATTTCTACTCGGGCTTCAACCCATCACCGCTGTCAATAAAACAATTTATGGATTTTGGTGAGTTCGAATATTTTTGGTAAACAATTCAATGTGCTTGAGTCCTTGCCGGCCCTCATTAGGTTTCGCTCAAGCTCAACTAGAACAAACGCGCGCTCTCTCACTCATGCACTCACTCACTCTTCTACTGCACGCGAGAACAATCTTGTATAATAAGAAGCACTTGCTACCATTTCTGACGTCATTCGATTTACCGCTTTTGATCTACGTCTCTGGCCTAACCTGTCAAACAAAATAAACATCAATTGTTGTTGCTCTTGGTTCAAGTTGACGAAAGTAAAAATCACTCAAATTAGCGCTCACTTTGGTAGATGCAGCTCAGTGTATGTACGTGACATAGCTCGACTATGTTGTTGATCTTGCGTAACTTGTCGAAAACTTGACGAAAGAAGAGAACGAGAACAATGGTTAATTAAGAAGCACTCAAACATTTGCGCTCAATATGGAAAATATGCTCAGCTTAGCTTTGTGGATTTCATAGCTAAACTGCGCAAATTGCCGTTATCTAATATTCAATTTAATTTCATTGAATTGTCAATTAAGCAGCTACTACTGTACAACAAACTGTTGACTGTGCGCTGACTGACTGACTGAGAGAGAGAGAGAGAGAGTAAGTGAAGGAGAGCACATAAATAAATAGCCATCTCAATTGCACGCTCCGATGTGTAAAACTATAGAAAACGGAAGTTCCCACAAATGAGCTTAGTTTTCATTAGCCGTCAACAATAAATGACAATGAAATGTTATACTCTTGCTACAAGTTGCTTTTGCCTCGCGTTTCCCATTGCACCCAGGCCCACCCACTTAGCTGCAATGACAGCGGGCGCGTGCCGCCCAAGGACGTTTCAATGTCAATTGTATATATATGCGAGTATATAGGCGAATTCATGATCCACATGGATATATCGACAAAGTTCCTATAGACCTATTTAAACATGTATATAAATACATTTATAAGTCTGTTCTAAGCTGCACGAAAAACCTGCCTCAATAAGCGAGGCGCAGCTTGCTGCAGTATGACACGCCCTGCTACCCTGTAAGCACGCTAACAAGTGTTATGTAAGAGATCTAGAAAACAGATTTAAATTAGTTGTATGTCACAATATATAAATATATATAAATATCAAAAAATCTGCAAAGCTGATTTAAAAAAAAAAAATAAAAATAAATAAATAATTAAAGGTAAAAATATGAAAATTTTACTTTTTATAGAGTTAAACAATTCTAAATAGCTAATTTACTTAGAAAACAAAAACATGACTCATTCGAAAAGCTATAGCACGCACAGCAAAATAAAAAAAAACTATGGCAAACTTATGTTTAAAAATAAATAAAAGCAATTTAGAAAACAATGTGAATATGTCAAATATGGTATATATCAGAAATATATTATTTCTTAAAAATGCCAAGCAAATGGTTTTCTGTATTTATTTAAAAAGTACAGTCTCTGCTTTTGCACAAAACATTTAGTAAACTAAACTAGTAGCAGTCTCTGTAGGGTATACAGTCAATTAAACTCAATTTCCAAAGAGTATTAATTCTGCATGTACCCTCATTTTTAATAGAGTATCTCAAAGATACCTTTCGTTAGTATTTCTAAGGAGTATGAACTTTACCCTGTGCTACCAATCGTCGCACACGACCTTTTGGTATAGCTCCATTGCGCATCAAGCACGTAGCTACTGTCACTCCTAATATCACCCATTACGACTCTCAGCCCACCTCCCCATAAGTCATTATTTAGCCCTGCTCTTTCTCTATATACTTACGCAAGTTCCTTCCACCTAAGCTACTGTCACTCACAATATGCCCTTTAAGTATATTACTAAAGCACAGCCGGTCGACCTTCACCCCCTTGCCACTCCTCACGCTATCTTTATAGGGTATCGCACAAGACCTCTTCTCCCCAGGCGACTATCGTTCTTTGTTAGGCATTTCTCAGCAGCAACAACAACATCAAGAGTTCTCAACCAACGACTTGGAAACAATGTGTTCAAGCCAAGTGGCTGAAGGGCCTAGATGTGACGATGTCCTAGTGGAACCGGTAAAGGGGTCTGGCCTTAGAGGAAGCTGTTGTTCTATAAATAGAGTGGGCCAGGCTAGGCCATGTTTTTTGTCGTCTTGTTATTAATAGAAATTGTACGGAAACCGAGTAAATACATACATATGTATGTATATAGCCCAGGCCTTATAAACCCCTAAGTAAACCCCATTTTATCCATTATTTATTATCTTTTGTTTTCGCTTTATTAAAGTGCAAAACAAAATTACTACACAATCAAATACCAATATACTTGATATATACAGACATATATACAAGTCTATGTCGGCATATACATACATATATGTGACTCTACTTGAACTTTCGATGGGAGCGATAAGATTTGCGCAGCTTTTGTGACCAACTGTACCCAAATAACTATAATATATGAGCTCCAAGCAATTTCTCTATAGATAAATCATGAGAATCGGCTCAGCTGTATTCATTAGTAAATTGTCGAGAATGTAATAGATAGAGATTTCGCATATATATGTACAGATATCGAGGATTATCTTTTTGCTGGCACTCATATGCAATATTATGCGAACATGCTTTGGTATTATCAGCTTGTAACATGCAAATTCAAATTGAATATTACGAAAACACTTCACTTCAGATAGCTGCTAATTGATATTTATTATGAAGCTACTAACACTGGGGCAGTAAAGCTTCATTAGAGTGGATGGATGACGAAGGCTATTCGAGAGCTCAAAATATTGTTTCAGATATTTGATAAGACTTGTTAATTAGTATCTATTACACTCTATGAAGCCTGAACACTTTTCAGAGGGAATGCTTGAAGCTCTCTTATAGTCTTTAATGATATATTAAGTATATATTTAAGATATTGGGCTAAAGTTAGTTGAAAATCTTAATGGAAAATTAAGTTTTTTAAATTATAGTTCTACATTATATATTCAGCCATGTCATGTTCTTCGATTCTACTTCAAAAAGCAGAAATTTCCAGTTTAGCAATGCTTGATAGATAACTTATACATATGCATATATACATATATATATATATTGTAGAATTAGTCAAAAATATTCCAGTAAACAGTTTGCTGGTCAAAGCTTTAATAGTACACTGAAACTACATGCAAGTTATATGATATAATATATAGAAATAATTCATTCATCTAAATCCAAACGAAAGATTTTGGATATCTCTGAGCTATAGATCACTGCTTAAAAGAATTATTTACCGTAATTGTTATTTGTAGTATGCGAAAAACAATCAATTTCGTTATATCAGTCTATAATAAACCTATGACTATAAAGACATATATATTGTATATATACGATCGACCTTAATCACTTTCGCTATCAGTTAGCCAGCGAGCAAAAAACAATATGTCAGAGCATATATAAAAAATATTTGATATGGCGAATTCGGAGGCTCGTTTTGATTATGCGAACGACGAAATCATGTGCGAAAATATTTCTATAATATAATTCTATATATTATGCATTTTTACTTTTTTCAAAGAAATCAAATCGTGTGAAAAAATATATAAAAAATAAAGTAACAAATTGTAGTGACTAAAGTCGACTAAATATACATACATATGTATAGACACGAGTTTGTTTTTTTTTTTTTGGATGGAAAATTTTTTGACGCACTCGTTAAGTATACGGCATTCTATTATGAATATATTGAGTATACGTACCAGGTGCATGACCATCTAAAGCAATGCGAGGAGAAAAGAACTGTTAGCAGCATCAGAATGAACAGCGTTTGCTGAACTTTGGGCTCATCTTGTACTTTGGATCCTTCCACCAACCGGTTTCGTATAGCCAAAATAAAGAGGGAGAAAAAAAAACAAATATAAATAAATGCAAACACAGACGTCAAGACTTAACCCAAATAGAAGAGGAAGCACAACAAAGAAACGAAAAAAA
>JAWNOS010000334.1:0-27499 GCA_035045845.1 Drosophila buzzatii
TTTTTATACCCTGAACCCATTGAAAATGGGAAATCAGGGTATAATGGTTTTGTTAAAAGTATGTAACAGGCAGAAGGAGGCGTGGCAGACCCCACAAAGTATATATATTCTTGATCAGGGTGACGAGAAAAGTTGATATAGCCATGTCCGTCTGTCCGTCCGTCCGTCCGTCCGTCCGTCCGTCCGTCCGTCCGTCCGTATGTATGAACGCGTCGATTTCCGAAGATACAAAAGCTAGAGAGTTCATTCTTTTTGTGTTAAGTTCGTATATTGCACGCGCAGTACGAGTTTGTTTCAGAAATTCGATAACTTGTATATTTGGAAGGTTATCGATAAACGAATTTATCGGGAACCAGTTAAAAAATTCTAGCTAATTCATCTTTAGAGTTAGAGTCTCCAAGTCTTCTGCATATATATAGATACTAATTTAATACAATTTCGATTTTTGTCAGATTTTGGATTCCGGTCCCCAATTCGCCCCACCACCCCCAAATGTGTAAAAAATGCATTTCAAATACTAGAGACATACAGTTTGGTTTGGCATATAGATATGAATATCATAATCTTAATCTGAACATATCAATATGATTGTCCATCTAGAAACAGAATTATTAGTCCATAAAGTTTTCTATTCAAAACCCATGTGGCGCAGCAAGCAAGGCAGCGATACAGCAAGACGCATTGCGGGCGCACATACATACATACATACATACATACCTATGTATGTATGTATGTATGTATATGTGTGCAAGCGTAGATCAGCGTGTGGCTGCAATCATACATACATATGTACATATTTGTGCATGTAAAGCTAATTGTAAAAGAGTTATGATTTCTAAAAAAAAACCTAAAATGTTAAATAGAATATGTAGATCATATGCTGAACTCTCATTACATTCCATTATATATTTAAAAATTTTAAAACAATTAAAATAACAATGGAAATGCAAGCAACGTTGAGCAATGCAAATCAATTTTCGTATGCGTGTGCACATATGTATGTATGTATGTATGTATACACACAAAAAGTCTTGGGCTGTTTTCTATGTTGCTACGCGTGTATATTCTAAGAATCACAATTGTTTTTGAATTCCGTTAGAATTGTCTTTGAATTGTATTTGTATTTTCAGCCACTGCTTTAGTGTTTCTTTCGTATATGGCGAATTTCATTCGTTTTCGCTACTCTGACGTTAAAGTGAGCCGTGGTGTAGATGGCTAGACAGATGCAACGAATGTTAGGGTGTCGGAGGTTCTAGCCTCGCCTAAGCCCTTCATAATTTATTATTTTTATTTTTATTTTTTTTATTATTTCTTTCTTTTTTATTATTATTTATTCTTTTCTATTTGATTTTCGAAGATACAAGAGCAACTGCGCGGTTAGCAGAGCGCGTGCTTATACGTGCGTAAAGAAGAAGAGTATCACTTTTTTGCAGGGTTCAGGGTATCTCGTAGTCGAGCCGTCTCGACTAGAGCCTTCTTACTTGTTTTATGTGATTTCCCTGTCTTTCCTCTGCCAAAGTCGTGGCGCATAATCGGCTTAGACCTAAGAGAGTTTGTCTGCCTATACCTTGCTTATATTTCGACTCTCATGCGCTCTCTCTCTCTCTCTCTCGCTGTCTCTGGCTATCTGTCTATGCGCTCCATTTAGGCATTCTTGTTATGAGTTTGTGTCTTGAGTCTTCTGTTTTCGAAACGCCATCAAGTTGCATGTTTTATGCGGCTCGTAAAACCACGCTTCGATATGCGTATAAAAATGAGTTCAACATTTTGTTGTGACACATTTTACGACTGTCTCTCTCTCCTTATAGCTCGACCTGGCAACGGCTGCCATAAATTTGTCACGTTACGCTGCAGGTAGAAGGACTAACATAAGCTTCCTACATATTCATTTGAAAGTCTAATTTCCAGAAACTCTGCTGGCAAAGCTGCTTTTCGGAAACCCTTAGTTCGTAATCTTGTTACACAAAACTTGGCTCGAAATTCCTACAAGATGAATATTTAAGCTTAGATGAGTTTAACCCCTACTATGTATGGGCATAGTAACTACATCTATTATCAAGATCTCTTGGCTGTATCTGCAAGAAATCTTTATTGCGTTCCGCTCAATCTTACAAAAGACTTAATGCCACGATAAGAGCGCTTAACCTCTTGCCGTTTTGGTAATTGTTCCATAACTGCCGTAACTCTGCGCCACGCCCTACCACATGCAACAGCGACTTTTCAAGTCCATCTCTCTCTCCTTTTGCTGGCCCCCAGAAAATTGTTCATAAATTACAAGCGAAAACCGTCGCCTACACCATCATTATCAGCTTGTAAATAAAAAGACTTTATCAATCGCTGGGCCTGGGGCTTCGGGCATCAAGCATCAAGCATCTGGTATCGACCAACTGGTATCCAAGTATCCAATGGCCTGGAACCAACTCTCTCACCTAATAACATAAAAGTTATCGAAATGGCCAAAAGACGAGTCTCTCTCTCCTTGTGCAGATTCAAGAGGAAGAAAAGCGAGGGGGCCAAGTACAAATATTTTTATTTATGATTTTACAGATCAGCATATTGCTCAATAATTTTTATAAGCCAGGCCCCGCCAACAAAATAACTTTCAAATTATCCCCGCCCGTTTCGTTGAGCGGGGTCAGGCTGTGGAGGAGGCAAAATGCAGGGGGTCGGAGGAAGAGAGGTTGGACGCTTAAGTGCGCCAATTTTGAAATTATTGGCGGCTGCGTATGCAGATAATCGTGACCCGGCTGCGCACACACACGCAGTTAAATGGAAGACAGACGGGACCAGACGTAGGATCGAGGCTCAATTCCGAGGCTGAGCAATGCGGCCAATAACTCAAGCAGTGCCGAATTACAGTAGAAACTCGATAAATGTGACAATTAAAGAGCAAGCAGCGGCGGTAGCTTATGAAGGAAGAAAGAGAGAGAGAAAGAAAGAAGTTGAGATAGAAAGAATGAGACAGATAGAAACAGTTTGAGAAATGGAATACTTAAGAGACAACATTAGATAGATAGATTAATAGATATTATGAAATGTAGATATTTAAAGAGATTGAGAGCAACAGCAAATGCGAAAAAAAACAGTATTATAGTAGAGTAGTATAGTAGTAGAATTGTTGTAGTGGTAAAACTGTAGTAGTAGAATTGTAATACAATAGTAGTAGAACTAATATAATGATAAAATAGTAAGAATAGTGGCAGTAGTACGTCGAAGAAGTAGTGGAATTATAATAGAATAGTATTACAATTGCAGATGAATGAAGTTGGAGTAGAATAGTATAGTAGTAAAATTATTGTAAAATAGTATAGTAGTAGAATTATTGTAACAACTGTAGTAGAATAGTAGTTTATACTACTATTGTTACTATAGTAGTAGAATAGGAGTAGTAGAATCGAATTGAAGTAGACTTGTAATATAATAGTAGGAGAATAGTAAGAGAATAGTAGCATTCTACTACTATACTACAATAGTACAATCGTAGTAGACCTGTAATATAATAGTAGGAGAATAGTAGCATTCTGCTACTATAGTACAATAGTACAATAGTATAAAAGGAGTATTAGAATCGAATTGAAGTAGAATAGAATAGTAGTAGAATTTTAATAGAACAGCATAAGAACTGCAGTTGAATGAAATTGTTGTAGAATAGTATAAGTAGTAGAATAGTAATAGTAAAATCTATATGCCTATGGAAGAGTTGACAAGCTTCCACATTGACGAGTTACCACTGTAATGGAAACTGCACAAATTGCTGTGCGAAAGTTGTTTGTCTTCTCCGCTCAATTTTTTGGCTAGCTATTTGTATATAGAACTCGTATATCATGACACATTAATGTAATTTCTCTATTTGGCATAGTTTTTCCAGCGAGCTGCCTTGCTGCGTAGCCCTGATCGAGCGCTATTTGGGGCAGCTCAATATTTTCCCATAAATAATGCGAGGTCGGGAGAAAATTGCTTTAAAATTTATGGCATTTACCACTGGGGAATCGCGAACTGCACAGCCCTTCATATCGCTCTCTCTATCTAGCTCGCTCGCTCGCTCGCTCTCTCTCTCTCTCGCTCTCTTTGTGTGTCTTACACGTTGATTTGGCCCTTTTTATTTTTGCAATTTATGAGCCTGAGAGCGCACAGGTAAAGCCTAAAGAAGCTGAGAAGTTGCCTCCTCCTCCTACTCCGCCTCCATCTCCACCTTCAACTCCAGAGGGTTTTTTTTTTTTTTGCTGCGGCAAGTGATATTCGCAAATAACGTGTTTCGGTATGTTTCTTGTTGTTTTTGGGCAAGTGGGCGGGCCAATGGATCTTGAAAGTTCGCACGATTGATGATCCACTGATGGAGCTACAGACATATAGACAGACGGACGGACGAACGAACAAGTGGACAGACGAACGGACGGATGGACTATCAGGCGAACTGACAGTTGCGATGACGCCGACCTGTCACCGCACTGACATAGCCATTTATGTAATTACACGCGGCTCTGGCCGTATCACAAAGCGATCGCGATCCGCAACGCACCACCATGGTGCAGCACCACAGTGCACCACACCGCCAGCTTGTAATTATTTTCTACTTAATCTTCATCACATGCGCAACATGTCGAAAACTTAAGCGAATTGACGCGCTGCACTCGGCTCCAAAAGCAACAACCTTAAGAGAAAAACGTGCCAGGTACCCACACAGCGTGCTTCACACCTGGCCCTGAGCTGAGCTTGAACCCTGGCACTTATTCAACTTTCCTCGTAGACCAGACTGTGAGTCAGCATAACTAATCTGTCTTCTACTAAAATGAATTTGTAAACAATTAAGTGATATTTATACCTAGATTAAACTTGATCAGATGATTAATGGGTAATCAGATGAAATCTTATCGATAAACAGAGAACAAACTGGAATAGCATTCTGGCAGAGCTAAAAAGTAAAAGGGTAATTGATGATGAAGTCTTAGAAAGATAAGCATCTCGCTTAGATTCATCTTGGAGAGTAAAGTATTTGAACTAGAGATGAATTTATCATAGCTTATGTAATGGAGAGAAGTTAAGATAGAGATAAAGAGAGAAAGAGATAAAGAGAGAAAGATCTAGGAATTTCCATATATGTATAAGCAGTGTCGTTTGCTTTCCTGAATAATGTAGCCAGATCAACTGCGTGAAGAGTCTAAGCTTGGTTCTAAAACTTCAAAGAAAGATATACTATATATGTATAGAAATGCTATTTTAGTTGAGTAAGTATGCTTCAATGCTGTCTATGATCTTTGTATTTAATACGACTAAATGATATATTGGCTATATATCTTATCTTAGCCAAGGCTAGAGCTGATGAAGAATACTTTCCTATTAGACTATCGATTGGAAATACCTATCGATAGTTAAAGATAAAATAAAGAACATTTCAATATATCTATAGATTTTCCAAGTCAATTTTCATATTTGTAAAATTACAGATCTAGAGGGACAATAGAGTATAGATATGTAAAATGACAGATCTAGAGGGACAATAGAGAATATTGTCTATAAGAAGTATTTCTCTTGTATCTATTCATCTACTAACTCATCTACTTATAATATATGCTACAGCAAACAAATGATTACTTATTGAGCTAGAATCAACCACATATGAACTGAGATTCACGACATTGATATAAATATTCATTAAATGCAGTGAAAGTTGAGCTCGTGAACGAGCATCGCTTGCAATTGTTATTGCTCATATATAGCCACAAATTAGTGAGAAAGATAAACCATAAATATGCACATATATGCATATACCATATACAATCGGTAATAAAGTCACGTAATCAACAAATCACTGTGAAATATCACCGCCCCGTGATTTATCGACTGTGCAGCCCTGCGGGTTAGCTCCAAAAGTGAAAATGAATAAGCGAGCATGCAACATGTGGCCCAAGCTAAATGCAAAACGATCCTCCACACAGACTTCACCTGCATCCAAGTTCAAGTCCGCTCTCCGCGCTCCTGCCCTCGCCTTGCGCTATATATCAGGTGTTTAAGCTCTGCCACACAAAACAATCGCCGCATGCAGATGAAGATGAAGCGCATGTGAACGTGCCTCGGTTATCATCTGTGGGGCAGTTGCTGAAGCTGTTTCTGTTTCTTCTTGTTTACCTCAACTGGTTCTCTTTTCCTTTTGTATTTCGGGATTTTGTACTTCTCAACCTCTGACCGAATTTCCAAGCGATAATTATCGGCTGGCGTGCAAATATGCGGAAAGAATTCCCCATGGCTTGTTATTGTCTTTTGTCTTATGTTTTGACTGCTGCTCTTTGATTTTCGGGCTTTGAGCTTTAAATGGAACTAATTAAATTTAGCGCAAAGCGCATTAAATTTCCTTATCCTGGCAAACAGTGCTGCTCGATTTGGCGCATTTCAAGCTAAATTAGATTTTGCATAGCTTTTTGAATGTAGCTTTTTTACAGCTAAATCTACCACTTTTTAGTATGAGACTTCTATTTAGCGCATTTCAAGCTAAATTGGATTTTGCATAGCCTTTTGAATATAGCTTTTTTACAGCTAAATCTAGCTGTTTTTAGAATTAGACTTATATTTAGCGTATTTCAAGCTAAATTAGATTTTGCATAGCTTTTTGAATATAGCTTTTTTACAGCTAAATCTAGCTGTTTTTAAAATGAGACTTGTAGTCTAAATAGAAGCATGGAGCTGCAATACAATACACAAATACAAAGAAAATTCTTTGTTTTTATGAAAAATCTAGCCTTTTTTTAATCAGATGCCAAAAGTAATAGTTTATTCTTTAGAATGGCAGACTTCTATGACTCTGAACACTATTTAGTTTTTTGAGTCAGTCGAAAATAGGCAGAGGAAAACATAAATCTTATTTGAAATTTCTTTTTGTAAAATCTAGCTTTTTTTCTCAGTAAACTTTTCAATCAGCTTGAAAGCCTATAGATTTCAATACAGCTTTTCTCTGTTTTGTTTGCATGTCAAGCATGCAAGCCTTAAAGTCTAATTGATTTGTTGTAGCTCTTGTTGTTGTTTAGCTTTAAATTTAGCTTCTTTTCAGCTAGCTGCTGCTTTTCTGCTTTAAATTTAGCAACACTTCAGAGCACACATAAACACATCTACATGCATACAGACTCATTCACGCACACACACACACACACAAATCAACATAATTGGGGCTTGCAAATCATTTGGGTGCCGCCCATTCACACACAGCCTAGCATCCAGCTCCGCAAATTGGGGCAAAGTCTTGGCCGTGTGTCTGCTTGTGGCTCTACCTTTGCCTGTGCCTGTGCCTGTGCCTGTGCCTGTGCCTCATGCCACACTGATTTAGTGTCATATAAAACGAGTAAGTGAAGATTATGTTACCAGAATTAATTGCAGCCAAGGTGAAGGTAGTGCGGCCTCCACGTCACACGAGGGAAATGACAGTCGCTGTGCCGGATTCCCTCTGCTCCCGTTGGCCCGTTGGCTCCCTTCCCACATGCCCTTGCCTGACAGCACGTGCTGAAGTTGAAGTTGTCTGAAACTGCTCGAACTTCTCTCTTGCTTATTTTGATAATTTAATTGAAACAAGTAAGAAGGCTCTAGTCGAGACGGCTCGACTACGAGATACCCTGAACCCTGCAAAAAAGTGATACTCTTTTTCTTTACGCACGTATAAGCACGCGCTCTGCTAACCGCGCAGTTGCTCTTGTATCTTCGAAAATCAAATAGAAAAGAATAAATAATAATAAAAAAAAAGAAATAATAAAAAAAATAAAAATAAAAATAATAAATAATGAAGGGCTTAGGCGGGGCTAGAACCTCCGACACCCTAACACTCGTTGCATCTGTCTAGCCATCTACACCACGGCTCACTTAAACGGCAGAGTAGCGAAAACGAATGAAATTCGCCATATACGAAAGAACACTAAAACAGTGGCTGAAAATACAAATACAATTCAAAGACAATTCTAACGGAATTCAAAAACAATTGTGATTCTTAGAATATACACGCATAGCAACATAGAAAACAGCCCAAGACTTTTTGTGTGTATACATACATACATACATACATATGTGCACACGCATACGAAAATTGATTTGCATTGCTCAACGTTGCTTGCATTTCCATTGTTATTTTAATTGTTTTAAAATTTTTAAATATATAATGGAATGTAATGAGAGTTCAGCATATGATCTACATATTCTATTTAACATTTTAGGTTTTTTAGAAATCATAACTCTTTTACAATTAGCTTTACATGCACAAATATGTACATATGTATGTATGATTGCAGCCACACGCTGATCTACGCTTGCACACATATACATACATACATAGGTATGTATGTATGTATGTATGTATGTATGTATGTATGTATGTATGTATGTGCGCCCGCAATGCGTCTTGCTGCGCCACATGGGTTTTGATGAGAAAACTTTATGGACTAATAATTCTGTTTTTAGATGGACAATCATATTGATATGTTCAGATTAAGATTATGATATTCATATCTATATGCCAAACCAAACTGTATGTCTCTAGTATTTGAAATGCATTTTTTATACATTTGGGGGTGGTGGGGCTAATTGGGGACCGGAATCCAAAATCTAACAAAAACCGAAATTGTATTAAATTAGTATCTATATATATGCAGAAGACTTGGAGACTCTAACTCTAAAGATGAATTAGCTAGAATTTTAAAACTGGTTCCCGATAAATTCGTTTATCGATAACTTGCCAAATATACAAGTTATCGAATTTCTGAAACAAACTCGTACTGCGCGTGCAATATACGAACCTAACACAAAAAGAATGAACTCTCTAGCTTTTGTATCTTCGGAAATCGACGCGTTCAAACATACGGACAGACGGACAGACGGACAGACGGACAGACGGACAGACGGACAGACGGACGGACAGACAGACGGACATGGCTATATCAACTTTTCTCGTCACCCTGATCAAGAATATATATACTTTATGGGGTCTGCCACGCCTCCTTCTGCCTGTTACATACTTTTAACAAAACCATTATACCCTGATTTCCCATTTTCAATGGGCTCAGGGTATAAAAATGACAGTGGCTGAAGCCGTATAAAAAAAAAGAAAAAACAAAATTGACTCCAATCGCTGGGCATATATTGATTTTATGATCACATTAGTGCGTCCCGCCCCCAGGGCGTGCTTTTGCCACCTGTGCTAAACGTCAGCTGCAGGTGTTGACTACACTGATTTGGTGTCATCCTTAACTAACTAGGGGATGTTTTAACATCAGCATAATAATATGTGCTTTATTTCCATATTAAGGAAATGCAGTTGGGTTTCTCAAGTTGGAGGAAATATTGATTTACTCATGGCGGAAGTGAGCTAAAAAATATGATAATAAATTTGAGAAAGTTTGAAAAGCTAAAAAGAATTGATGGAAGAAGGGTCTTGAATAGAGAGTGTGAGAGACAGAGAGAGAGAGAGACAGAGAAAGAATGCTGGAAGTGTGGGGTAACAGAAAGAGAGAGTGAGAGCGGAGAGGGACAAAGAACGGTTGAGGTAGGAGCGATAGAGGTTAAGGGTTAAAGAAAGAGATACAAAGAAAGAGAGTGATAGGCAGATATAGAAATTTCCACTTTCTAAATGAAGAATTAGATAGAGAGAGGGAGAGCAGAAGACTGAAGCAGATGGAGCGCGAGAGAGTGAAAGAGAAATAGATAAGCTCAGCTGCAGATTATCTCTTTCTCTTCCCTATTGTGCATCTAAAGTATCAGTAACTGGCGTTCGGCAATTTATTTCATTTATCAATTTACTATACAAAAAGTATAGTCTGCTCTTGCTTGAACTTGAATCAATGCAAAGAAATCGTTTATTTACTTATTTATCTAAGCATGAATCAATCAAAGCATTCAGCTCGAGCTAAGTAAATTCTTTTGGTCGAATTATTTGCACAATTGATTCTGCTATTTGAGTTGGAATTTGGCCAACATGAAAGTAGCTCGGACTTTGATAAATGCATTTCGTATGCATTTCGTACTCATACTCGAAACTCACTATTCATATTCATATTTGCACTTGTGTAATGCAGCTGGCCGCAGTAAATATTTGAGTTTCGGTTCAACGTTGCATTCTCTCTGACCAAGGCAAACAAACAGCTCAGCAAATTTGCCTCAAGCTTTAGGCTATAAGCTTCAAGCTTTAAATATTTAAATTAAATAAATTCTTGCTGGGGTCACATCAACAAAAGCAGCAGAAGAAGAGTGAAAAAAACGTTACAATTTAATAATTTGTCAAGTGGAAAAAGTGAACAAGTAAAAGTGTTCAAGTTGAGATGAACTCGACTAGAGGATACCCAGTGCCTAGCTAGCTATGAGCTGACAGCATAAATTAAAGCTGTTATGGTAATCAATTTCAATTAATACTTGTTATAGTATATATGAAGTCGGAGTAAGCAAGCTGGGAATGCTTGACTAAGAGATAGCTAGAGAATTAATAGAAGAGAGGTTATGGTAGCTGGAACTTATGAATAGGAAAGGAATATGAATAGGAAATGGAACAGAGAAATGCGTATACTAAATTTAGTACCTCAAGCCAAGACAACAATTTTGAAGCTAAGAGACAGAAAGACGCATAGACTGACGCAGGGAGAGGGAGACGGAAAGAAGAGTGCATGAAGAGATGAGAGGACATATGTAAGAATGTATATATAGGAAGATAGACTTACAGAAGAACATTCTTTGAGACAAGTGCATCATATCCCATGTAAAATCTAATTTAATGGGTATTTAAAATACAACTGGCAACATAGAAAACATAATATACCCCAGCACCTGGCAGCAGTCAATTTGCCTGAACAACTCGGCGCAGATTAACGCTTCAGGGATCTGCAGAATATGCCCACTCCTCTAAATCTACCCCTCTCTCTCTCTCTCTCTCTGCCTTTCTCTCTACCCAGCACAACTCAATGGTAAATCCTTCATAATTATATGCACGCAATTAGAAGGCAGGCTGGCAGGCAAGCAACCCTTGCAGCGCGCCATGCAGCCCAGTAAATAGCCAGTGGGAGGCTGCCACCTGCCTCCCATTCAGCAGCTCAGCTGAACGTGTCGTGAAAAACAATTACCAAGCACCACAAGCCGGTTGCAAACACAGTAGCAGACGCCGAGGCAGTAGTGGAAACCCTGTTGCACATACCCTCGGCCGCATTCATGCCACCAATACCTGTCTGCCTAGCGCGCTCTGCTCTGCCTCGACACATTACGTAATCCTTTGCGAGCAAAGTTGTAAGCGCAAATTGTTTAGATTCCATCTCTTCTTCTTCTTCTACATGCATTTTGTATGCCTTCAACACTCCTGCAGCTCCTTGTCTTACTTTCCGCTGTTTTCCTATATATATATTTTTTATTATTTTTGATAATTTTCCTTGTTGGATTTGCGTTTCGCAGTGGGAAGCAGAAGAAGCAGCAAAGCGGATTTCGTGGCATATTTTATGAGCACAGATGTGCGCGTTCTACACCAGAGACAGCCATGTAGACAGAGTTGACCCAATGGTAGTTGTGAAAACAAGTTGCAATTGAAGAATATGAAATACCCTAACGATATAGGGGAAGATAGGTTAAGGATATCCAGAATTGAATGATATGATTAAGCAAGAGAGTTAGGCTTTTCTGTCTTCTCAGTTCAAATCATATTACATTAAACAAATCGCAGTACAATTCTATTATCCCTTTATACTATAGATATAGTTGAATCTTCAATTGAAACTTTTGCCTGAAAGCCTTTTGAACTGTGAATCCATCAAGAGCTGTCTATGACTCCCATTTACTTCACTTTTTACTCCAAGCATACTTTGGTTGATCCACTTGAATCCAATACGATCTGGCTCAGATTCAATATTGTAGTTCGGAAGTTCTTTGGCAGTTATAGGTCTGTTCATCAGCAATTTTTCCTCATAGACATCTAGCCATTCCTTCGATTGAACTCGCTCTTGGAGCATATACTCGGAAATGATTAGCATATTTTTATTGCTACTTGGAAACCACTTGAACTTTTACTTGTGACCTTCGATGGTTTTCGCTGTCAAGTTTTTTGCTGTTGTTGCTTTAAATGTAAATGCCTGGGAGAGACCTTTGAAGTGGCATCTAATCATTCTACTCGGCGGCCGTAACAACCCCCGGAACAGCCTAGACCTACCGCTTTGCCTCCACAAACGTATTGCTGTCATACTCCCTGGTTAAAAAATGGAAAAAAAGACAAAAGCGAAGGCGGATAAAAGAAACAAGCGCGTGCCTCGCTGCCCCAGTGGTAGGGTAGAGTGGTAGGAGAACAGGAAGAGGGGAAGCAGTGCTTGTGGTGGTATGGCAACGGCTGCAAAAAGATGATGAGAAACTTGAGCGTCAAGCAGGCAGAAGCTTTAAGCCGCTAAATTGTATCGGATTACAGCAAATTCCAAGCTGAAATTCCTTGCCCACAGGCGGCGAGTAGAGCTCAGCCAGCTGCCTCTATTCCAACCGCGCTCTGCCCCTGCTCTCACCTCTCTCCTTGTTCCTTGGAGCTGCTATGTTAATGAAGGTGCTTCAGCTGGCATAGATGCGGGCGTTGGCAAGGGACGCAAGTTAGAGTGTAGCTGGAGCTCGTCGTCCTGCTGCCGTTGCAACTCCTCGACTAAAAATGGCTATGGGGCATAGAATGCATTGAAACGACGCTGGCTGGATGGCTGGCTGGCTGGCTATGGAACGCAGGGAGGAGCCGGATGACACACAAGTGCTGAACCAGCTGAACCCGTGAACTCGCGTGGGCTAAGCACCCGCTAGCGAGCGCGAATCTTAGCACAGTTACAGTTAACAACGAGCCAAAAACAATCAATCGCATTGGCTGGCAACCCCCACCTTAACCAAGGCACAAACCTAAACGCAAAGCCAAGGCAAAACCAAAACAAAAATTGTGAGTTTAACTCGCGCACAAAAATTGCACACAATTTGCCTAATTCGCGCGCATCGCCGCCCCAACTAAGGCCAGCTTCAAGTGAGAGAAGAAAAACATTGCAAACAGGATGAGCCGCGCTGCTGAAATTGCTGCGGTTTCTATACCCTGTACTCACATATAGTAGCTAATGGTATGGGTTGAGCAGCATGACAGAATGTGGGAAAGGGAAAATTCAATTGAAATGCATCTTAATTTTGTTAAAAGTTTAAACAAATATTTAGGTTATAAAATTAAGAAATATTTCTTAGTTAGATTTTTCAGTAGAGTATTCTCTTTGACAATATCATGCAGTTTTAGCACCATTGAATACCCTGTAGTTAATTGGAAGTTTTTCTTAAAGTTTTATACTAATTAAGCTGATAATGACAATGGAATACTTTGAAAATATTGTAGAATCAAGTCTAAAATATCTACAATGGAGTATTTGCTTTACTTTGAGAATATTGTAGAATCAAGTCTAAAATATCTACAATGGAGTATTTGCTTTACTTTAAGAATTTTGTAGAATCAAGTCTAAAATATCTACAACAATATTTTTTCCTGTAAAGAAATACAAAATTTATGCACTTAGATTTAGACACTTCAAAATACAAAGTTGATCTACAGAGATGCCTTTTCAATTGAGTCTACTTGCATTTGTTTTAGAAAACTTGCTTCACTTTGTCACGCTATCAATTACTGGGTATGTCTTAGCTGTTCATTTTGCATATCTTGGGGTTTTTTTTAGTTTTTGAAGCTTGGGCCTTGGCTGCTGCAATTATAGTTTGCGGCTTTTCAATTGCCTTGGCTTGGCTAACAGCTTCAGCTTTTGGCTTAGCTTTGGCTGCAAGTTCAGGCTCGGAGTCAGTCATCATAAGGTGAGAATATAATGGCGCAATCGTGAGATGCGTGACTGCAATTGCCCCTACGCCTGGCCGCTAACTATGCACAGTGTAGCGCAGCTGTCAAAACAAGGCTCGAATATGATGGGGAAAGGCAAAAGAAAGAGAGAAATGGGGAGTAGAAGCTGCTGAGCAGAGCTAGCTAGCCTAACTCCCTTCTCTTCGCATCACTTTCTTGTTGCGCAGAGCTCGTACCACTGTGCCAGTGTCTGTTGCCCGTTGCTGTGATCAGCGCTTGGCTTTGAGCCATTTCGGGCTCAGCGTTTCGCTTAGCTGATAAGCAGCCCAAACAAACAAATAATAATGGCACGATTTGTGGGCTGAGGCACAAATATTTTGTGCTGTTCGCCTTTGATTGAGCTAAACAGGCGCGCGCGCCTTTAACTAATTGAGCTTCAATGTAGAAGGCGGTTTTTCCGAAAGTTTTTCTTTTTCTTATGCTCGCCTGGGTGACGTTTCCCGTTTGCTGCAAGCGAGAACTTCATAGAGTTCGCTCTCTCACTATCTGTCGAGTTGCTGCGGCTGCCATTTAATTAAAAATGAAAAAAAAAGTTCTTTTTAAGAAAAGGGTCTTCTTGGCATTTGGTGGAAAATTAAAAGTTTTCCCAGCCACGTCCGCCTTGCCCCGCTTCTGTGCCTGGGAAAATGTCACGTGTGTGTGTGTGGCTGCCTCTCAACATAAAATTGTGTGCAAGTTTTTAAGTTTTAAATGAGTTTTTCGGCACGGGAAATGCCTGAAATTCCAGCGAAAGCAAAACTGTTTTCCCTCAGCTGCCTATAAAAATGCGAAAGGTTTACCTATCATCAGCTTGATCATTTGTAGTAATAATGTGAATTGTTCTTTGGGTTGAGCTGGAAGCCATAAAAACTGTGCGTCCTGTTGACTCGCTCTTGCTCTTCCTCTTCTTCAGCTGCTGCTGCTCGGTCGCAGCTTAAAAATGCAAACCGCTTCAAAGTCATGAAAGTAAAATAAAAACTTTGCAGAAGGAACAAAAAATCTGGTAATATTAAAGGGAAGTCTATTAAACTTTTGGCAGTAGACACACACACACACACACACATGCTGACTGGCAATAATACAACAAAAGGTCTGCGGATTCGAAGTCTTGTGCATGTATAAAACATATGATTTTTGGCTTGATGGCCCTGCAGGCCAATTTGCTTTAGACAAAACAAATGGCAGTGAGGCACAGTGGTTGAAAATGCACAGAATTGTTAACCAAAAGCATATTTTAAAAACTCAATAAACATTTTTTTCCCTTTTTGGGAACAGAGTCTAAAAATTAACTCAAATTTGGTTTTTTTTATACCCCAAACCCATTGAAAATGGAAATTCAGGGCATAATGAGTTTCCAGGAAATGTATGTGACAGGTAGAAGGAGACGTCGCAGACCCCACAAAGTTTATATATTCTTGATCAGCATAAAAAAATAAGTTGATTGAGCCCTGTCCGTCTGTCCGTCCGTCCGTCCGTCCGTCCGTATGAACGTCGAGATTTCGAAAACTACAAGAGCTAGAGAGCTGAAATTTCACATGAACACTTATATGTTAGCTACGCAGTACGAGTTTATTTTGCCTTTTCGATAACTCATCCCATTTCCAAATTATCGATAAAAAATCGAAAATTCGTTTAAATTTTTTTGGTTATATGAGCATAGCTTCTACACCGTTTTAGCTAAAGACTTCGAATTTGTATATTTAGACAGATATTATGAATACGCAGATTATGTAATTTTTGGATTTTGGATGCCACGCCCCCTTCGCCCACAATTTGCAAAAAAAAACGCATTTCAAATACTAGAGACTTGAAATTTGGCACATCTATTTATTTAGATATTCTTAATCTACTCTGAAAATTTCATCAAGATCAAGCATCTAGAAATTGAGTTATAAGCGTCCAAAGTTCAGCCCAATCCAACCCCAAAGCCACAGCAGCAACTGCGCGGTTAGCAGAGCCTCGCGCCTGTGCGATCGTAAAGAAGAAGAGTATCACTTTTTTTGCAGGGGTTCAGGGGATCTCGTAGTCGAGCCGTCTCGACTAGAGCCTTCTTACTTGTTAGCTATAAATTTGTATATTAAATCAGCTTGATTTAAGCTCTTTCTTCTGTTCACTCTTCACTCATCATCACACACCTAATTTTGCACCACTGTGCAGTCCAGAATGCTGTTAAAAGACGTTTGTGCCACTGCGCAGCGCGCTAATAAAATAAACCTGTGTAAACGTGCCGTCGACTCCTGCTCCCTGCCTACTTTCTCTGCCTGCCGCTGCTCGTTGGCCTCCCGCTCCTCTGCCACTGCCTGTGGCCTGTAAATTTGAGCGCCTCGTGCAGACATAAATTGTGTGTTAAATACATTTTATGCGTTTGCCAAACCCACGAGCAAGTCACAGTCGACTGCAAAAACGCAATCAAGGTCGCTCAACTGCGTGCCAAATGCACAGCACGAAAACTGACCCAACATTTAAATGGCGTACGGTAAGGATACGAGTTTGCCAAGAGCAACTTTCTTAGCTTGTTGCCCGCTGATTCTGCCCAGTGTCCTCATGTCGTCTTCTTGTTGACGTTGCCTCGAGCAGGGCATGGCCTAAAAAGCGCAGGACCTTTGCCTATGATGTATGGTGCGCACAATGTTGCGTATTAGGAACGCACGTATTACTGCTGCTACTTCTGCTCCCAACTCCTGCTGCTGCTCCTGCTCCTGCTGCTGCTCCTACCGCTGCTGTTTCGTTTGTGTAATCCCTTGGCTGCCGCTTTTCTTGCTGCGTGGCAAACAGTTGACGTAGGCGGCAGCTGAACATACACATGTTTGTGTCACATTTTGACTACATATTCTACACTTTCTAGACAAGTGTGTATGTGTGTGTGTGCGTGTGTGTGTGTGTTCACTTTACTGCTTGAGCTTGGCATTTCCTTTGTGAATTATAAAGAAATTTGTTGTGTGCTTTTGTCGTTGTTGCTGTTGTACGCAACGTTTTGTTCTTCTGTGTGCGTGGCTACTGCCTTCAGGAGGCTGGGGCTGGAGGCGTGGCTGTTGCCTCCACTGACGCTGCAAATAATTTTCATTGCATACTTTCTAGGCTAGGCGACAAGTCGTCTTTACTACAACTTAAGCTGCAATAACAGCAGCTGCATAAATCGTATTCAGTTCGCAAATTAATCACGAGCTAGGCGCACTACACAGCACAGCAGAAAGCTAAAAAGCTTTGTCAGCTTAAGATTAAAAGCGTAAGATTAAGATTTAAGATTTATTTGATTCTGAACGTGAATCGCCTTCATAGATTTATATATTTTATATTATTAAATAACTACAAATTACTATAAATTCTCATATACTTTAACTAGCTAAAACTATGAACAAGCTTATTGCGTTTGCAGAGCTTTAATGTAGTGCTCAAAACTTAAAGCTCAATATATATTATCTAGCTTTGACGACTTATTTTATAAATGATGAAATGAAAAACTGAAAAAAATGAAAATTAATGAAAAACTGATTTTTATACCCTGAACCCATTGAAAATGGGAATTCAGGGTATAATGGTTTTGTGAAAATGTATGTAACAGGCAGAAGGAGACGTCGCAGACCCCATAAAGTATATACATATATTCTTGATCAGCATAAAAAATAAGTTGATTGAGCCCTGTTCGTCGGTCTGTCTGTCTGTCCTTCTGTCCGTCTCTCCTTCTGTCCGTCCGTCTGACCTTCTGTCCGTCTGTCTGTCTGTCCGTCTGTCCGTCCGTCCGTCCGTATGAACGTCGAGATTTCGGAAACTACAAAAGCTAGAGAGCTGAAATTTCACATGAACACTCGTATGTTAGTTACGCAGTGCGAGTTTATTTTGTTTTTTCGATAACTCATCCCATTTACAAATTATCGATAAAAAATTCGTATCTCGTAGTCGAGCCGTCTCGACTAGAGCTCAGCTAGCGATGGCAGCACTCGGTATATATGCAAAATTAATTCTCTTTAACTATCGAAATAAATTCCTAGTTTTTTTTTTTCTTTTTTTTATAGATTTTATTTTATTGCAGTTTTTGTCTTTGACTCTATAGCGCATGCTTAAATTTACCTTAACTAAGGAGATGGCTTAATGCCTTTATTTTCTATTATATTCCACTTAATTTATATCACGATTATCTAAGGCATGGCAGCTTCTTAGTCTTTTGGTTAGCGTGTTGACGTCTAGGTTTGCCGCTAGTTGGGAAAAACTGATTTAAAATTGATATGCAGCATTAAATTTGTAACTGATTAAAAAAGTATTGATCAAAGCTCACTAAAAGCTATAGTTTTAAATACAAGTACCAAAATACATAGACTTGAAAGATTGAGTTAGACTATTAGCGATATTTCGCTGTAGCAATCTATTGAAGTCTTTAAATCTGCTTTTCTTTTTCTCGATAAGGTCTTTGCTTACTGAGAATCTTAATCTAAAAGTTAGTTTAGCTTCAGTTTTTGCACCAAGCTTACATAAATTTCAATAACTAATTGCTTAATTGCTGCTGCCACTGATTGAGCTTCCTCTGCCACTTTTCAACTAACTTTCACTCATAATACATCCTGCTCTTCTTCTTCATATCCAACTAAACTGCGCTTTCAGCTAGTGTCATTGTTGCCTGCCTTAGAGACTGCCCGAATAATAAACGGAAGTTTGCTTTTTAGCCGCATTCAGCTTGAAGCCAGCTCCACTTTTATCCTTCTACAGGTTTGCACTGCTTCCGCTTTCGACACTTGTTTACGTTATGCCACGCCCACTCGCTGCTTAGCGTTTCAGTAATTTTCCTTTCTTTTTTTTTTAAATTCCATTTTAATTTCTAGCGAAATTCGCTTCAATTTGGGCTTACTTTTTCTGCTCTTTTCTTGGCTGATTTTTTTTCATTCATCTCTAAAGCGCTTAATTACCAGCATTTCGATGGCTGTGCTGTGCTGTCGCGGCAGCTGCTGCTGCTGCGGGTCCAGTTTGAAGGCAATTGAAATTAATTTCAGCAATTTAGTTTGTATTTAGCCTGAGTTTAAGCAGAAAATGTGAGTAAAATGTGGCTTAAAGCTGTCGATGTCCATTGATGGGATTGAGTTGAATGAAAGAGAAAGATGATCATGAAAATAAATATAAATTGCTTATAGAAATTATCTAATATTATAATTCAAATCTACTTCTAATCCTAAGCTTCAATTGTATCTAGAGCTTTAAGCCAGGACTGTCAAGCACAAGCTTAAAGTTGCGCTTGGACGTACAGCTTCAAGTCATTGTTTAGTGAGATTTAACTTTATTTAGCCCTAAAGATCTATGCCTTAGCTTCAAGTCCTGAAGGAAAAACTAATGAAAATTCTGAAAGGAAAAACAAGAACTAAAGGTATTTGGCTTTGAATTCAAGCAGCTGCAGTTTATTTCTTTTATTATTATTTTTTTTGTGGTTTCGCTTGATTCAAATGCTTGAAATGTTTTATTTAAATGCATTTCAATTTGTGGTTGTGTGATGTGTGTGTAATTGCTTTAATGAAATATGTGTGTGTTTTGTGAAAATTTAATTTACACATTTTAGTACGCACACATTATGGCAGACAATTTGCCCATTTTCGGATTTGCCCATTTTCGCATTTGCAGTTGAATAGTTTTTCACTTTGGCATTTTATGGAGTGGAAAATCATATTTGCATAATACACACAAGCGGCTTATTGGCTAATCAGTTTTTGTGCAAATTATAAATAATTAAACAATGCGAAAGCTTTTAACCAAATGTTAATATCAATTTCCACAATTTCCCATTGAATGAAGGGTGAGGGAGGAAGTAGCAAATGCAGTTCAAAGAGCTGCAATTGCAACTCGAGTCAAAGGCAAAGGCAAAGGCAAAGGCAAAGGCAAAGGCAACTACTTAGGCTCGCTTTGTTGTAACTGTTGCAATTGCCCGCAACTTTCTCAGCCCGCCCCTCTCGATTGATGCCACAAAGGCAACAGCGGAATAATCGTTGCGGCGCGCATTAGTGCCCATAGATACAGATATACAGATAGATAGCTGCACAGATACAAAAGTTAGATAGATGCCTTTGTGTCACTGCAATTGACAAAATAATCACTGCAACATGCGGGGCATGTACCAGCTACACGCTCTTTACAACAGTAAGAACAACAGCAACAACAACAGCAACAGCAACAACAACACACAACGGCACACATATTTTCCCGCCTAAATAAAAAAGAAACAGCAATAGCGCGCTCTTGGCAACAAAAACCGAACAACCGCAACAAGATGCTCAGCAACATTTTCTCATGCGCACGTTTCTGGCATGCAGCAACATTCCGCATTGGCAACATTTGGATGCTTCGGCAGTTGTTGTTGCTGGATACATTTGCTGCCGATACACTTGACTTGATGTTGTTATTGTTGTTGCTGGACACATTCACTGTTGTTGTTGCTGATGCTCGGCTGCTGCTACTGTGTGTTGTTGTTGTTGTTGCTGGATACATTTGCTGGCTATACACTCGCTGTTGTTGTTCTTGTTGCTGATGCTCGGCAGCTTCGGCTGTTGCTTCGCTTGCAACTTCGTGTGTTGCCCGCTTCGTGTTGCTGCCTTGTTTTCACAACATTTTCCCGTGCGATTTTTCAACAGTTTGCAAAAAAGTTTCGTTTATTTGCTGCTTTTTTTTGCACACAGCGCCGCAGTCTGCGTTTGTTGTCGCTGGCGCTTGGTACATGCCGACAGAGAGACGGAGCGCGCGCGCGTATCTCAAAGATACATTTCACAATAACGTAAATTTGTGCGCTTAAAGTTCCAGTGCCGGCTGATCTGTGCCCAGTGCCCTGTGCCCTGTGCCCTGTGCCTTGACTGAGCGTACGTTGAACTGCGACTTTTTTGTTTAACAATACGGCAAATAAATAAAAGGGCGAAAAACCTACAAAAGAAAAGATATAAAAAAAAAGAAATCAAATCAAATAAAAAAGTTGTAAAAACGTAAATCGGCTCTTGTCAACGTATTTTAGCCGGCCTAAGCTGTCAGTGAATCTGTGTGTGTGTGTGTGTGCACGTGTGTGTGTGTAGGTGTAAGCGGAAGCCAACTCAGCCGCCATTGTTGCCGCAGCTAACGGAAGTGTGTTATTAGTGCGACGGAAAATTGTATTTACTTGAAATGTACTTGCAAAATTTATGAAGTAAAAAGTTGCGAGTGTGTGAGTATATATATGAGTATATGTGCATGTGTATGTGTGTGTGCACACTGAAGTAAATCAAATTAATTCAAATTTATGGCAAGTTGGGCTAACAGCAAAAATAAAAATAAATCTGCATATTATTTGTGTGTACGTGTGTGTGTGTGTGTGTGTGTGTGTGTGTGTCGGCACATTGTCAAAAGTTTTAATTGAGCTAAACTTAAACAAGTAACTGAAGTTACATAAATGTTCGTTATGCTAATTGAATTACAACAGCAACTGTAAAAGAAAAAGTAACACACAGTCTAGAGAGAGAGAGAGAGAGACAGAGCTTGTGCTAGAGAGACAGAGAGAGAGAGAGAGAGAGAGAGAGAGAATTTGCGTCGACTTGTTTGAAAAAATAAAAAAATTTGCCACTCATTTTGGCTAAGAAACTTTTGCGCCTTGCTTGCAAAACACTTTTTAGTGGCAAATTATGAACTGACAACAAAAGTTAGTTTGATTAATGATGATCTTGGTTATATTGGAGCAGCAGCTTTTGCTGCAAATTCATAAGGTTAATAGAGAGCGCAGCACTTATTTATGATTGTCAATTGGAATTTTGTTAACTAAATGCGTATAAATTATCATGATTATGTGACATGATATACATATCATGATATATGAGCTGTGCTGCAAAAAGTATTTTGATTTTTCACGGCTAATATATTTGATTTTTATTATGATTGATTATATCTTAAAGTTAGTCTCATTAATTTGATAATTCCCCTAGTTTTGAATAGAAAATATTTCAGCTAAACATAAATTTTCGTCCATTCCTGAAAGCGAATTTTAAATGTTTGGCTAATGATAGCACTCTAATGATGCCGAAGCTACTGTATTCCCTAGATTTGACGCCCTGTGGCTCTGTTGTTGTTTGCCAGTGAAAGTTGATTCTAAGTTTGAGTAGATAATGACCATATGGAAAGATCAGCTTAGCAAGATCACAAAGAATTGATTTTGAGACGCTCAGAGTATTCATAAACGAAATCAGATTATAGTCAAGATCATAAAATGGCCATATGAAAATTATTAATGAATAAATTTTCAATGCCGCACCAAGCTCGTAATTTCTCTTAAATACAATTGTTTTGATAAGCAAACTTATCAGAGACTTGTTTAGACTTCGCTTATCACATTATTTATAATATCTGAGCACTTATGGGAGAGCATTTATTTAGCACATTCAACAATTAGAATTTTTACCTATTCCATCTTATTTCCATTCGTTCAATGCAACTTCATTTGCTCGTGTTTTATTGCCTTCTGTTTCGCCATCATTATTCATATTGCTTCCCTCATCATTAATAACTCTCGTAATGTGCAAAGTTTCTATATTCCGCGCAAACCAAATATTAAATTCAATAATCACTTAAGCGCCATCAATGCTGCTGCCCCACTCGACTCCTAGGCTGCTTTTTTGTCTGTCCGACAGTCACCGTGTCATTTCTACGATTAAAACTGGGGGGGGGAAGAAAGGGGGGGGGGGGGGGGGGGGGGGGGGGGGGGGGGGGGGGGGGGGGGGGGGGGGGGGGGGGGGGGGGGGGGGGGGGGAGAGGGGGGTATATATAAAATGAAAAATATATATATATCTCTAACTGTACTCTCACTCCCATTAACCCCCTTTACAACTGTTTCTATTCCCTCACTGCTGCTCCAGCCTTTTTCCCTTGCAGCAACGACAGCAGCAGCAGCAGCAGCAGCTCAATCATCCACCGACCCACTTGCTCTTATACCAGCGCCTGTTTTTACTTCTCCTTTTATAGAGTTATTTATACTCGTTCACGAAAACGCAGAGAGTCTATTGGTTATGTGGGCTTTACTCCATACCTTCATCTCTCTGTGCAAGGCATTTCGTTGCTGTTGAAGCGGGAGATGTGCATTTGCCATATTCCATATGCTCAAAGAGAGAAAATATATAGTAAATATATATGTTAGCTGATGGGTAACGTGGTAGAGAAAGTGCAATGATGTACCGACTCCCTCGTAACTCAGTCGCCTCTGCACAAGTATTATGCAGCCGATGATGCCCGATTGCAAAAATCTGACTTGTTTTTTGTTAATGAAAATATAAACATCTCTCGCTCTTTATATCAAGTTCTCTATTTATTTGCTTTCGTTTTGTGAGCTTTTCGCTTGCCTTTGTTTTCCTTTGGCCGTCGTTCGTAATAAATTTTTAATTTCGCTAAATTGAAAATGGCCCACACACACACACACACACACACACACACACACACACAAAGTCGCAAAGTTATTGAAAAATTGTATTACAAATTTTGTGTGCCTTTGTTGAGGCTCAAACTCAAGCAATCAATTGCTGCAGCTTATCCACGTGTGTCTGGGCAGGTGGAATTTTTGTCAGTGTCTGGCAACGCCAATCGTGAAGAGGAAGCAAATGCAGTGAGGTGTGAAAAGCTGATACATATTTATATAGCTGTCGCCCGACCAATATATAGGCAAACATTTAAGCAAACAACAACAGAGAACAGAGAGAGAGGGAGAGAGAGGGAGAGGGAGAGAAGAGGCAAGAGAGACGCCAGACAAGTGTAGCTGCCAGGCGGAACTGAGGTGCACTGGTCGAAAAAATGGGTCACGCTACTTGCCTCATGAATGGCGCACAGAATCTTGCCGAGGCGCCGCGCGCCGAGTGGCTATAGCTAATCAAATGGGGTTGGGGACTGTGTCATAGACACAGCTTCACAACCTCACAGCTTCATAACTTCACAGCTCTCCCAGCTCGCCCTGCTCTGCTCCATTGTCCCATGTCCCATTGTGTACTGTGGCAAGCGAGTGTTTGAGTGCTGGCAAGATATGTCAAGTGTTTACAAACAGTTACAACGGTTTAAATAGGTTTACTCATGGCGCTCCTAGTGCTCTATCACTCAACTGAAATGGTGATTTACAAGTAGTTGCTACAAATTTGCTACAAAATTATACCAGAAGATGTTCTTATAGAGCAAGCAGCAAGAAATTTCTCAGCAGCTGACGCGACATCATCTATTCTATTCTAAGTATGTGTTAGCTAAGGTAATTGTTGTGAAAAAATTATATATGAACTTGTACTAATGTTGAATAGTTTAAGATTTATTACATAGATGTTGACTAATTTTAATTTGTCGCTGTTGTCGCTCTCACTCAGCGACAACCGAGACCACGTTAAGCAATAGCTATAGTTATCTCTTTCCTAATGACACTTTCTTTAGTTGTTCCTAAAATGCTAACTTCGATTAGCGCTAGTTGTCAGTTTCTCTCTAATACTACTGCAACTGTTAATCACAACAGAATAACTAACACAACGTCATAATGTCTTTTCATTACGACACATATAGTTGTTTCTTAAGTTTGTAGGCAAAACATCTGCATTTATAAATAAATATTTATTTAATTTTATATACGAAGAAGAAACGGTCTAAGACATGGAAATAGATGATTTATTTTTAGATATTTTTATTATTTTTTTTTATTATTTATTTAAAAAATTTTTTTTTATTATTTATTATTTTTTTTATTTTTTAAAACAATTTAACGTTTATTTTCAAAACGATTTTTCTTAGCTATGGGATAACATTTACGTTACTTAGAGTTATTTTTATTAAATGACGCTCAGTAGTTGGATATTTTTAAATATTTTTTATGCCGGAAACCCATTGAAAATGTGTAACAAATGTATTTCAAATACTAGAGAACACAGTTTGGTTTAGTATACGTGTATGTAGATATGCATATCATATTCATAAGCTGAAGAGATGAATACAATTGCCCGTCTAGAAACAGAATTATTAATCAATAAAGTTTTTCGCAACCGAAACCTATGTGGTGCAGCAAGAGAGAGAGAGAGAGAGAGAGAGAGAGAGAGAGACAGCAAGACGCCTGCAATGCTCACACACATATATAGATGCGCCGCGGCCGTAGATCAGCGTGTGTGCTCGTGCTCTTGCATGTATAGTGTCTTACGCGTGAAGAATCGAAACGAGGCATTCTTTAAATGTGATTCGTTCGAAGAAGGGGTCAGGGGATTTCGTAGTCGAGCAGTCTCGACTACAGCTTTCTCACTTGTTACTATTTATCGTTGAACATGCTTGAAAAATCCTATTTAATTTTGCTATATTTTACTTTTAAATATGGCAATTCTTTGCTCTTGAAAATAACCTTTCAGATCGAGAAATATATTCTTCTGTTTTTATTCTCATAAAATGCCAGTTCAATTCAAGATATAAATCATACACTTATACAGACACATATCTGAACTCTCTTATTAATTGCAATTCCAGAGATTAATCTTACACTTATACAGAGATATATCTGACCTCTCTTATTAGTAAAATATATAATTTCATATTTTTACTGTAGATTATTTAACTTTTACCTGCTGAAATCTCTCATATTTAGAACACTTTCTATGAGTCTCTTCATACTCTTCTTCATTGGCAATTTCAATGTTCATTTTAGCCTCGACAAAGTCTAGCATTTTTAGTCTAATTAATTGGCTATTTGGCCCATGGTGGCAAGCGATGTGTGACCTACCTTTTGGCTCTCCCCGCTCTCCCCGCTCTCGCCTGCTTCTCGTGTCCTTGTCTATCGCACTTGCTCTCACTTCACTTCCTTATGAGGCTACTTGGCTCGTTAACATTTTTCCCACAGCAGTCAACCTGCTGCTGCTGCTGTTGATGCATCTCACTTGGGTTTCTATTCAGATATGGTGACTGGACCAGTGACTGGGCCTGTGCCTGTGCCTGAGCTTGAGCCTGTGCCAGAAGGCTTGAGCCTGTGCCTGAGCTTGAGCCTGTGCCTGTTCCAGCATCTTATTTATTGCATATAAAGCGACATCTGCAGCCAGCTGCCTCGAGCAGGAGGAGACGGCACTCAAATGACGTCGTCAACGTCGTCTGAGCAACGTTTTGGCATAAATTAATGAAGGGCACTTTGTGTTTGCTGCTGTTGCTGCAACTGGACAATGCTCAGTGGGTTAGATGTAGGTGCTGCTGAAAGATGGAGCACAGTTTATCTCTCCGCTCTCCACTTTGTTTACATTGCATTTGTGTCACACGTTGAGCTGAAAGCGACGCCAATTTGTCTGAAATATTTTGAATACTAAGCGTGCTCAAGTGTGGAGCAGAGGCTGGTCATGGGAGGAGGCATAGAGGAACTAGATGGCAACGTGCTGCACGTGCTGAATGCGAGATGTGTTGCACATGGCACATGGTTAAGCCAGAGCTCTGCTTTATGTTTGCCCTCCTGCAGCTATTTGGCCAGCTATTTTCTCTGCTTGTGTATGTGTGTGTGTGTGTGTGTGTGTTTGCCATTTGCCTCTCTTTCATATATTCACACGAGCAGCGCACAGCTCACGGCTAGCCACACTTTGAGTCAATCAAAATGCTGCCAGCCAACGAGACATGGCCAACGTCATCGGCATCGCCATCGCCATCGCCATCATCAAGCGACATTAAAACATCTGCCTGGCCACAGGCAGCCGTGTGAATTATGCGCCGATAAAGCTGCCCCGTTTTGGGGGGCCAACTCGTTACCCATATTGTGTCGGTAGTCACCTCTAGTAAAGCAAAACACCTGCTGCAGCTGCCACAGTCCGTTTGTCCATCCAGCCGTTCGTCCCCTTGTCCGGCTGTCTGTCTGGGTCGAGGCTTCTCACACATTGATCTTATCGCAATGCGCGCACACACCCAAAATGAACAAGTAAGAAGGCTCTAGTCGAGACGGCTCGACTACGAGATCCCCTGAACCCTGTAAAAAAAAGTGATACTCTTCTTCTTTACGATCGCATGAGCGCGAGCTCTGCTAACCGCGCAGTTGCTGCCGTGGCTTGGGGGTGGGTTGGGCTATACTTTGAACGCTTATAACTCCATTTCTAGTTGCATGATCATGACGAAATTTTCAGAGTAGATTAAGAATATCTAAATGTATCTATGTGCCAAATTTCAAGTCTCTAGTATTTGAAATGCGTTTTTTGCAAATTGTGGGCGAAGGGGGCGTGGCATCCAAAATCCAAAAAATACATAATCTGCGTATTCATAATATCTATCTAAATATACAAATTCGAAGTCTTTAGCTAAAACGGTGTAGAAGCTATGCTCAAAAAACCAAAAAAATTGAAACGAATTTTCGATTTTTTATCGATAATTTGGAAATGGGATGAGTTATCGAAAAAACAAAATAAACTCGTACTGCGTAGCTAACATATGAGTGTTCATGTGAAATTTCAGCTCTCTAGCTCTTGTAGTTTCCGAAATCTCGACGTTCATACGGACGGACGGACGGACGGACGGACGGACGGACGGACGGACGGACGGACGGACGGACGGACGGACGGACGGACGGACGGACGGACGGACGGACAGACGGACAGGGCTCATTCAACTTATTTTTTTATGCTGATCAAGAATATATATACTTTATGGGGTCTGCGACGTCTCCTTCTGCCTGTTACATACATTTTCACAAAACCATTATACCCTGAATTCCCATTTTCAATGGGTTCAGGGTAT
>JAWNOS010000335.1:0-103755 GCA_035045845.1 Drosophila buzzatii
GTCAGCTGTACTTCGACTTCCATCTGTTGTATCTGCATTCTTAATAGTGCTGCTACTCTCTACACTCTACTTAACATATTCAAAATGCATTTCATTTGCTGCTCTAGCCACCCTTGAAAGCAACAAAAGTCACCTCAAATGCGCCACCTGTTTTCCAATTGCCCTGCCTCAGACTGCAGCTCAAACAATTTTTTTCCATTTTTTTGTGGCGCATCCTCCAGCCCCTGAGCGAAAGAGAGCGAGACGGGGAGAGAGAGTGAGGTAGGCAGAGTTGGGTAACATTTTGTGTGCACATTGAAATTCATGGTTCGATGACCACAGCGGAAATTCCTTTAATGAGCGCTGCTGAAGCAGAGCGAGTGACCAAATACACGTGTCTCAATCGCCAGTAACCTGAACCCTGGCTGCGTTGACCAGGTCGACAGACAGTTGGCCAGGCCCAAAAGACTGACCCTCGTTGCATTGCAATTGTTTAATTCTTTGATATCATTTTAACCGTTTTCATTTGGATTTTGTTTCTCATTTATTTTGGTTTTTTTAAATTGTTTTATTCCAACTTATTTCGAAAATTAAAAATCTGCCTACAAAATAATGTTGAAAATGTAAATTGCAAATTATATGCGCGGCTGCACATGGCCAACGGTAAGAGGGGCGTGGCTGTTGTAGGCGCTGCGAGGTGCGTGTAATGTGCGCTACGTGCAGAGGAAGCCAAATGGATGGGACGCAGATGGGAGCAAGTCAGAAGCCAAGCTGAAGCCAAAACTCAGTTGTAGTTGAAACAAATTGGCTTGAGCTAAAGCATATTTTAGATTGGGAAAAATAATTGGATTGAAAAGTGAGAAAAGTCGTATTCTAAAATGTTATTAAAGTTTTTAAAAGTCATATTATGAAAGCGAAAATAAATTGAGAAATATATATAAATGAGAAAATATTAGAAATATACAAATAATAATGAAAAAAGATTTAAAAATTAAATGAAAGAAAGAAAATTAAAGAAAAAAATATATAAAAGATAACAAAAATACTTTTAAAAATTAAATTTATATAAAATATAAATATATAACAAAAAATAAAGTAAAAAAAAAAAATAAATAAATAAAAAATATAAAATTAAACAAAGCAAAAAAAAAAATAAAATAAAATAATAATAATAAAAAAATTAAATAAATAAAACAAATTAAAATAAAATATAAAAAAATAATAATAAAAAAATTAAATAAATAAAATAAATAAAAATAAAATAAAAAATAAAAATAAAATATAAATTATAATAGATTATAATATATATCAAATATTAATAATAAGGAAAATTTGAATTTATTAAAAATAAATATATTTATTTTTGCATTTATTTCATATATTAATAGAAATAAGAACAAACTATAAAATATTTATAAATAAAAAACTTAAAAAAAAAATACAGATAATCTAGTTCAAATAATGAGTGTACAATAATGATGGTAAATTTAAATAAATAATAAATAATAATTAAAATATATAACAAAAAATAAAGTAAAATACAATAACAAAGAAGAAATATAAAATTAAATAAATAAAATAAATTAAATATAAATTATAATAGATTTTTATATATAAAAAATAATAATTAATAGGAAAATTAGAATTGATTAAAAATAAATATATTTATTTTTGCATTTATTTCGTATGTTAATAGAAATAAGAAAAAAACTATAAAATATTTATATATAAAAAACATTTAAAAATAAAAACGAATAAAGATAATCAAGTTAAAATAATGATACAAAAATGAATGTAAATTTAAATTTATAAATAGTTATTATTTATTCATTTTTCATTTACCAAAATTGTAATTTTTTCCCAAAATTGAGCTTTATTAATCCTTTGTCGACATATCAATTTGAATATAAAATGTATCTACATAAAAATTGTAAATAAAATCTAAATCATTCAATAGAATATCAAAAAATAATTAAATTACAGAAAAAAAATATATTAAGCAGCCGAGTAAACAAAAAAATACATAAATTGAAATGAATTAAAATGTTGTATTATGCATACACATTGCATATTTATTAATCACTCAAAATGTTCATATAAATTTAGCCAATTAACTTTAGAAAACAAACACAAATTGACGAGCTAAATGGCAAAAAAAAAAAGAAATTAAAATAAATATAAAAATAAACATAATATAAATAAAATAAAATAAATATAAAACAAAATAAATAAAAGCCAAACCAATTTAGCTAAACGAAAAACAGCAAAACAATGTAAAAAATATTCTGATTACAATTATTTATAATTAATAATTAATACACATTGATAAAGCAAAAAAAAGAAAAAAGAAGCTAAAAGCAACAAATCAATGCATAATTTATTGCGAATAAACAAACGTACATATATAAACATAACTATACATATATATCAAATATATAAAACACACAAATCGCAATAATAAATAATGTAATTTATGCCGCATTAAAAATTTCCCAAAATTATAAATCATATGCAAAATGATATTTGGCAAACGCAATCAAAATGTTTGCGATTTATGCAAATGCCAAATGAGATGCATGAAAGAAACGTAAGTAAATTGCAATTAAATTGTAAATATTCCACATAATACGGCCGACACTCGAATGCCCAGTCAAGCGCATGGAATCGGCAGTCAGACAACTTGAAAAAGCCAAGCCACAGAGTAGCGGGAGTACCTCTATTATATAAATAACTGCCCAAGCACTTGGTTCATTTGTTACAATTACAAACTAGCAAAGAGAAAAAAAAAACAACACAAAACTCGAGTTCAAGTTGATGTCGAGTTGATCTTTGATTGGAAATTTTGCTGGCAACTAAATTTGTAGCATACCTTCAGGTGCAGGTGCACCCACTCACCTCACTCTCTCACCTGCTCGTTGGTCTACAGCTTTCAGGTATTTCGTTTCGTTTCGTTTCGTTTGTGCAATCAATCAAGCGCATGACTAAGGTCACGGAGCAGGGGTCAAGTGTATCTTCAAAGTGCTTAGACTTTAGGCCTGACTGCACAGCATTTAGCTCGCATCGAGTACAGGTTAAGCCATGGACTAGGGGCCAACTCAATTTCTTTTTAGTTTATTGTGTTATTTTAATGCCCGTCTGCTCGGCTACTTACAAAAATGTAAAGCAAACAAAAGCCAAGGTAAACACAATTTTGCTCTTGGTTTGTCTTCACCTTTTTCGCAACTTCACGAAACGAAAACATTCCCCCAAAAAAAATGAATTGAACAACACATTTCTTATGCAAAGGCTAAACAGCAAACAAAACACTTTTCCCAAGCTCAGTCGACTGCCCCTGCCCCGCCTCTCCCAGAGAATTAACATTAAGAAAACCCGCGCGCACATTTTGATTTCTCTTCGCGTCGCGGATTCTTGAGCTTTGCCCTGCACACCGTCTCGCTTTTGTTTGCCCTTTGATTGTTGGGAATATTTTCTTTATCAAAGTGGTTTTTGGCCTGCCTCCACACCTCCTCCACATCCGCCACCCTTTTTCACTCCTCTCAAATGAAAAGTGGCATAATAATTGCCAAATTATGGTAAAAGTTCTATTCCACGCTAACTCTCACAAATTTGTTGAGCTACGAGCAGCAGAGTTCCACAAATTTTGTTTAGGACTTGTGAAATTTTATAAGAAATTTATTGAATAAATTAATATAAAATTTTGAACATATTTCAAATTATCTTTTCTTATGCTGAAATTTATTTGAGCTAACTTAAATACCTAAATTTTATATTGAAATTGATTTGAAGCTTTTTATTGACATAATATGAAATTTACCAAATAAATCATTCGATATTATTTTTTATTTTTTTATTTTATCGATTCCCATTTATTTTGCTTACAAAGCGATTGACCAACTTCATCGATTTCAACTGTCTTTTGCACAATAAAAATATTGTTTGATCAAAGATAAATAAGCAAATAATAAAAAGCAATTAATGCGCGTGTGTGTGTGTGTGTGTGTGTGTGACTGTGTGTGTATTTGTGTTGTAACTAATTAAACAAAAATAAGAACGAAGCGTTTGGAAATTGTCGAAGCTAATAAAAATATGTATTGTGCTCAGACTGAGCAAGCTTCATAGAGAGGGCCACAGACAGACAGACAGAAAACGAAACAGCGAGACAGAGATGGATAGTGTGCGACAGAGAGAGAGAGAGAGAGAGAGCGAGAGAGAGTGAGGCTAGGTGGGCAGCCGCATAAATATTTGTTTGGCGTATTACGGGGGTCGCTCATGTTTGGCCATTGTCCTTGTCATGTGTTTGCTTCTGCTTTGCATGTCATAAATTGCTGGATAAACAAAGGCGCAGCACAACACAAGCCACGCCCACTAGCGCCCACGCCAAACACACAACAAAAAAAGTAAATACAAAAAAGAAAATCCAAATGATATTTCGCAGTTTTGCATTTTGAGACATGTGTCATAAATTCAGCTGCTCGGCCTCATAATGATGATGTTTTGGCTCTGCTCTTTTGATGAAAAGGGAAATAGTTTTTCCTTGTGCTTTCCATGTTTTAGCATTTCTATTTGCCCACTGTCTGGAACTGAAGCCGTTGCAGTTGCCTTGCTGTTTGCCAAGCAAACAAAGCGAAAAGCTAGAAATGTCTGGCTACAGTTTTTTATCTTTTTCTCTCTTTTTAGCTAGAAATTTGGAGTCTGTAGGAATCTGAAGATATCATATAATGCTTTGTATTATTATTGATAATTTTTTCTATATTAAGAAATAATTATTTATAAATAATTAACTGCAAAATATGTAAGAATTAATTTTATATATTTATATATTTTTTATAAACTTTTATTTTTTATATTTTTAAATTAATTATTTGTGTTTCTTTTTATACAAATTTTAATCTTGCGAAATATTTTTAATTTATAATATTTATTTATTTTTTTATTATTGGAAATTTAATAAAAAAAATAAACACAAAAAATTTATTTAAATATATAAAATACATACAAATTAAAAATTAAAATATATAAAAAATAAAAAAAATAAAAATTAAAATATATAAAAAATAAAAAAAATAAAAATTAAAATATATAAAAAATAAAAAAAAAAAGAAATATATTTTTATTTATTTATTTATTTTTACATATTTTCCATTATATATTTTTATATATATTGTTATTTTTTAAAACCTCTAGAGTAGTTTTAAGGATATCTTCAAGTCATGCATACTTTTTTTTTACTTTCTTCTAACTATTTTTTTAAGCTTTCTATTTGCTAGCGCATCTCGCATTCAGCTCACTTTCAGCTACTTTTTTTTTAACACTTGGAATAGAAAAAATATATATAATTGAAATTATTTTAAGCAGGATGTCTAGAGTCTGATAGAG
This sequence comes from Drosophila buzzatii, assembly GCA_035045845.1. Classification (NCBI taxonomy): domain Eukaryota; kingdom Metazoa; phylum Arthropoda; class Insecta; order Diptera; family Drosophilidae; genus Drosophila; species Drosophila buzzatii. The sequence continues at coordinate 5,356 of JAWNOS010000335.1, forward strand.
TGATAGAGAATTCAAATAAGTCTGCAGCCCGCACGGGGCTGTCCCAACACCTGTTTGTGTGGAGCCTGGGCAAATGTGGAAAAGAGTGGAAATAACAGAAGCAAAAAAAAAGAAAAGTAAGAAGAAGAAGGGGGATAAGTAAGAAAAACACGCAAATTGTTAACCGCACACACGAAACATTTTTCATGGTTGGTTTATTTATTTGTTTTTGGTTTTTATTTCCCTTTGCTCACATTTCCTTTTATGCTGCGCTGATGGTGTGCGTTGATATTTGGTGATGAATTTACGACAGGCATGCATTCAAATCCGACCCTACACACACATGAATACATACATAAATTCATATACACATATGAGCATTACCTTTATTTCTAATCTAAATTTATGTGCAGCTGACCAAGCGTCACAACTCGTTGCCATTCTAATTTTATAATTCGCTATGCAAAGGGTATTGGAAATATTTGTAGAGAGTTTGGCAGAGCTAAAGCTGGAAGCCATGTATATAATTATGAATATATATTATATAAAAAGTATTTATAATTTTAAATAAATAATATAGTTGCATTTATTCTAAAAATATATTTGAAATCTTATGAAACTATATTTAAAATATATTTATATATATAAATATTTGATTATTTTCATATATTATATTTTTTAATTGCACTTGGATCAATTCTTCTCAACTCAAATCTGAATGCAGTTCCAACTATATCATAATTCATTTTGCAGTAGAAGCTATAGAAATTTAAATTGATTTACATGAAAATTTATATATTTATTTATTTATATTTTATTTATTTATTTTATTAATAAAAGCTAGAGCACTGGCTACTGAGGCCTTCGGCTTGAGGTGTTACATTTATTGTTATATGAGCTGATATGTGTTGGACTCTTTGAGGAACTTAATTAATTTAGAAATGTCTTTTGGGGTTGGGTTTGCGAGGATCGCTATAGGGCATACGTTTCTGGAAGATTTGGGTTTTAAGGAGAGAGGTTGCGGGAGAGTCTTTGAGAATGTGTATAATATTTGGATCTGTTGTAAGGAAGTTGGGGCATAGTTGGCTGAGGTGAGGGTTGATGCGGGGTTGTTGTGTAAGTTTTGTGTGTAAATTTATATATATATTTTAATAAATATAGAAAAGGGAAGAATATCTAAAGGGAAGAAATCATCAAAAAATATTTGAGCTTGTTACACGTATTATGATATAAATTTTTAAATATGAAAATCCTCTATAAATAAATAAATTTAAAATTAAAATTTTTAAAATAGTTTTGCCAAAAATATGATAATCTATTTCTATGTAATATATGTATAATATGATAATTATTTAATGTAAATTCAGAGCTGAACTATCCACTCAACACTCTTATGATTATTTCTAGTCCATCAGCTAGCTAGTTAGTGCATGAAATATTCGTTGGGCTAACTCTTTTCGCTTCATAACAATTTATTTTATTTATTTATTTTTTTTTTGTTTCACTCTCACACCTCTGGGGACTTATCTGAACTGCGCTGCTGCTAGCTTATGGGCTTTCTATTTTTATACATTTCCTTTTTTTCTTTGGCACTTGTGGCACGCAAAGTTGTGTTAAGCACACGTTGGAGACTGGCGAAGGGTATGAGAAAATTGGCAAATTAATTAATGAAATACTTGAAAAGTAGTGTATTGCTGTCTCTTTTGTTTTAATATTGGACTAATTAGCAAAAGGAGCCAGTCAATTGCTCAATTGCTCAATTCCCAGTCAAGTGAAATTTAAGATCCTTGCAACAAATCCAACTGGGAGAAATTACATTAAAATCCGAAATAATGAAATTGCCAGCGCAATAAAATCATTTTATGATTATGGCGTGTGTGTGTGTGTGTGTAAGTCCTGGGCACACACACACGCAACGCCTACTCGGTCTGCTGACAAACTTGCCGATAAATGTCGCCCGGGACAAGGGAAAATGCGTGTGGCATACTTTGCGGTGGGAGCAAAGCATGGCTGAGTGGGGGCCGAGTCGAGTTGGATGTATGTAGGCTATCTTTCGGGTATGACATTCCCCTGCATGGAACGCGCTGTAAATTAATAATATCAACTTTGGCAGCAAATGTCAGAAAAGGGCAAGCAAATAGCTGATGTCTCCCTCCACTAGCCCTCTCGCTATCTCGCTCTCACACACACATTGCCCTCTCACACTCTCAGCGCTTCTGTCAACTTTCTGATGCGTGTGTTCGTGTGCGTGACTTGCTGACTGTTTGGTGTTTACAGCCTGCCGAATCAAACTTCAATGTATGTGACATCTGAATTTGTGGGCAAGCCAAATGTATGCTCCGTCCTTATGTATGCCACGTAACAGGCTCTAAGTGCGTTCAACATTCAAATCAAGAAAGTACAGGGAAAACAAGTAAGAAGGCTCTAGTCGAGACGGCTCGACTACGAGATCCCCTGAACCCTGCAAAAAAAGTGATACTTTCTTCTTTACGCACGTATAGGCGCGCGCTCTGCTAACGCGCAGTTGCTGCCGTGGCTTGCGGGTGGGTTGGGCTATACTTTGAACTCTATAATCATTTCTAGATGATGATCTTATGAAATTTTAGAGTATATTAAGATATTAAATGTATCTATGTGCCAAATTTAAGTCTCTAGTATTTGAAATGCGTGTTTTAAATTGGGGGCGAGGGGCGTGGCATCAAAATCTGAAAATTACATAATCTGCGTATTCATAATATCTATCTAAATATACAATTTGAAGTCTTTCGCTATAACGATGTAGAAGTTATGCCCGAAAAACATAAAAAATGGAAACGAATTTTCGATTTTTTATCGATAATTTGGAAATGGGATGAGTTATCGAAAAAACAAAATAAACTCGTACTGCGTAGCTAACATATGAGTGTTCATGTAAAATTTCAGCTCTCTAGCTCTTGTAGTTTCCGAAATCTCGACGTTCATACGGACGGACGGACGGACGGACGGACGGACGGACGGACGGACGGACGGACGGACGGACGGACGGACGGACGGACGGACGGACGGACGGACGGACAGACGGACAGGCTCTTCAACTTATTATGCTGATCAAGATTATCTATGGGGTCGCGATTCTCCTTCTCCTACTCATTTTCCAAAACCATACCCGATTCCCTTTTCAATGGGTTCAGGGTATAAAAAAACAGGCAGAGCGACAGCTGAAGCAACAACAAAATTATGATAAATATTTGTAATCTATGTTTGCCTGTTGAACCATTTCTGGAAAGCTGTACTAGCTTTAATATAATTAACAAAATTGTTTTATATGTATTTAATATGCAATCTAGACATGCTTTCATATATGTAAGTGTGTTTTAATTGATATTTTATAAAGATTTTTCATCGTTTTTCTTTCATTTTTATTTGATTTAGCTAAATTGAAATGAGATTCTAGAATTTCTTTGACTACATTTCCTAGTCATATTATTCAGAGTGTTCATCATTGAAGCCTGCATGATCTGTTTATGAAAACAACCGAAAACAAAAAACATTTTTATTTGCTCTGCGCAATTGCAATAGCCCTGCTCTGAGCAATAGCCTTCGGTTCTTTTCGTTATGGTTTTCGGTTGAGCGATTTGCGCTAAACTATTCGTATGACGCTCTCCCAAGATTGATTGATACGATTGACGCTCTCACAATGAGGTTAAGTAAATGAGTGTATAATACTCAAAGAGTCTATGCAAATGGTCTACTATGCTTATACTCAATTCACGAAGGCTATTGAGATTATTAAGCACTTGCTTGCACACCAATACATGCAAAAGACTTTTTGCTTCGTAAAACTCGACACAACGTTCGGGGAACATTCAGAGTCAAAAAGAGCCTTAAAAGGGGTTCTCTTCGATCACGAACGAACTCGTTGAAGAAGCGCTGCAATCGGTTGCTCTCTGAGATGTTTTTAAGTGTGAATAAAACACATTCATTTACACACATTAAGAAACAGTCAAGAGATATTTCATAGCATCGATAAATCTCTTATATTACATTTTAGTTGAATTACTATTTTACTATCTACTATTTACTATTTTTACTATTTTTGTTTTACATTCTATTCGTTGTTAAAATTTGTTTGCAATACATATATCATATACATTTTATTATTAATTTTATTATAATACTAATTATTTATTATAATAATATTATTTTTATTATAATAATATTATTTTTATTATAATAATAATATATTATTATTAGTATTATTCTTATTATTATTATTATTTTATTTTTATTTTGATTTTTTTTTTTTTTTTTGCAATTACTCCTTCAATTGCCTTTTCTTGAATTTTCAGCAATATTTTTTATTTTCTTCTATTTTTCATTGTAAATTTTTTGTTATTCTAAGTGCAAGACAAATAAATTGTTAACATGCTGCATTTCAATTTAACCGAAAGCTTTGCCAAATGCCAGGGTGAGCGCACAATAAGTGTTTTTCTGTTGACTTTTCATGAAAAACATTTTCGCATTGTGGCTGTAGGTTTGGAAGTGAAGAGAATGAAGTAAATGCAAAGGCATAGGGCATTTATTATTTATATTTAAAATATAGATAACAAAATAATATAAATAATAAATGAATGAAAATATAGATAACAAAATAATATAAATAATAAATGAGAAATAAGCAAAATAATTAATCCTTATTGTTATATATAAATATAAATTTATAAAATATTATATATAAATTTATAACATTTTTAAAATTTTATATATAAATTTCTAAAATTTATAAAATTTTATATATAAATTTATAATTTTTTTTAAATTTCACATATAAATTTATAAAATTTTATAAATTTATTTTTATACATTTTTCTAAATGTTATAAAATTTATAAATACAAATTTAGAAATATTTATATAAATATAAATTTATGTACCTTCAAAATTTGACATTTGTTAAATTTGTATATATATTAAAAATAATATTAATATTTATTTAATAATTTGTTAAAAACATAAATATTATTAATTTTATATTTATTTATTAAATTTATCAATCATGCACAGTATAATATCCCTGTTTGAAGCCATATTTGATAAATGGATCTCTTTAGTCTCTTTATGAAACGAGCAGGAATTCAATTTAAGCCACCTTTTCGTTAGTTGGCACTGTTCGCGCCCGTGTGTGTGTTTGGCTTAACATTTGCCTGCTGGGCGGACGGACGGACGGACGGACGGACAGTGGGGCAACATTTTTATAAAAATGTATATAAAAAAGCAGAGAGCCCAGCTCAGAGCTCAGAGCAAGACAAGCACAGCAATCAGCCGATTTTATCAGCGCAAAGAGAGAAAATAAAAAAAAAATATATATATAAAAAATAAAAAAAAGAGAAAAATTATATATAAAAGAAAGGGCGAGCTGAAAAAATTCAAACGACATGCAACAAAGTCGAGCGGGCGAGAGTAGATTGACTGGAAGCGCCCAAAAAGCGACTCCAGTGTAGCTCTCCCACTCTCTCCCACTCCCTCCCACTCTCTGGCTCTCTCTTTCGCACTCTGCTTGTCCACAGAGATGAGGCAAAAAGTGTTGTGAGTGTAAAGTGTTGCACATCAGGCCACAATGGCGCTAAGCCAATAAATTAAATCAAACAAGCGCGATAACCATTTCACTTTTGCCATGTCTATCCGCACACACACACATACACTTACCCATACAGCTGCAACATTGTTGTTCAACAACAACAACAACAATAACAATAAAGTTAAAATGGCGTAAACAGTATAAAAAACTGAAATGCATGAGCTTTTCACAGTAGCCGCCGCAACGACAAAACAAAAACAGAGAAAAAATTCTAGAAAAAAAGGCGTTTTAAATGCATTTTAATAAAAGGCAGAAGCGAGAGAGCAACACTGAGCGAGCGAGAGGGACAGAGCGGCAGAGTGTAGTCAAGTTTGAAAAAGTGTGTGGTAAAAATTTTGTAAAAGCTTTTCTGACACTTGGCTGCGTATATGCCATAAAATATGCTGCATATTGTTGTTGTTGTTGTTGTTGTTATGACTCGTTCATCAATATGTGGAAATACTTGTGTGTGTGTGTGTGTGAGTGTTTCTGGAAATACTGTTAATTTTGGTCAACACAAGAGGACGCCATTTTGTTGTCACTGGCAAATTGTTTAAGGCTATTGCCCGATTTTGCATTTGCTTAATTGCCAAAGAAGCCTTTGATGAAGAGTCTTGGATAGATGGTATATAGAAGATAGAGCAATAGATATAGCCTGTTAACTGATTGAGTTATATATGGAAGCTGCATAGGAAAGTTTGAGCTTAAGATTTCTTTTGGCTGTGTAAAGGGAAATATATTTCTGCCTAAATATTATAAATTTGAGAGAGAGCAGAGGACTGATAAATATAAAATATATAATAAATACATTTGAAAAAATTTAACATAATATATAAATAATAAATATATCAAATAAAATTTAACATAAAATATAAATAATAAATACATAAAATAAAATATATAAAAAAAAAAACATTTATAAAATATTATTATTATAAATATTAAACAAAATGTCTTACCAAAAAGATAGCGAGTTATAAATATTTTTTGTCAGAGGACTGATAAATATAAAATATATAATAAATTCATCAAATAAAATTTAAGATAAAATCAAATAAAATCTAACCTAAAATATAAATAATTAATACATAAAAAAAATATGAGAAAAAATATTTATTAAATATTATTATTATAAATATTAAACAAAATTTCCTTTCAAAAAGCATAGCAGAGAATTAAAATAAAATATATAATAAATTCACCAAATCAAATTTAAGATAAAATATATATAATTAATACATCAAATAAAATTTTACATAAAATATAAATAATTAATACATCAAATAAAATATGAGAAAAAATATGTATTAAATATTATTATTATAAATAGTGAAAAAATGTTCCTTTCAAAAAGCATAGCAGAGATTGAAAATACAGTATTTTTTGGCAGAGGAGTGATAAATATAAAATATATAATTCATCAAATAAAATTTAAGATAAAATATAAATAATTAATACATCAAATAAAATCTAACCTAAAATATAAATAATTAATACATCAAATAAAAACTGAGAAAAAATATTTATTAAATATTATTATTATAAATATCTCTGCATATCAGAGAATAAAAATAAAATATTTTTTGCCAGAGGACTGTTAAATATAAAATATATAATAAATTCATCAAATAAAATTTAAGATAAAATATAAATAATTAATACATCAAATAAAATATGAGAAAAAATAATTATTAAATAATATTATTATAAATATTAAACAAAATTTCCCTTCAAAAAGCATAGCAGAGATTACAAATAAAATATTTAATGCTTCAACTATAAGAAATATTTGCGCTCTGAATCTTCTTTGAACAATAGCTAGAATAAAATTCCCGCTACAATATACAAACTTATCTAAATGAATTGATTGAATTGAGATAGGTAAATACTATAAGCAATGTAGATTATATTGAAAACTTACAAAAATTTTATTTTTATGTATAGTAATAAATATTTTTAATTATATATTTAATTACATACATTTAACATTTATTTTGAACATGAATGTAATATACATACGCTTCTATATACCTCTCCCAATTCACTTATTTCTCAAACAAAGCAAGTTTTGCTTTAGCTGCATTTAATTTCTGTTCAATTTTCTTACACTCATATGTCAAAGTAGTTAATTTTCATAAAAATTTCCGTGCGCTGTTTATTGTTATTAGTTTATTTTCTGCTCAAACGCAAAACGTAGATTTCCCGCTATATATATTTGTAATTCAAGTAAAGAGTCTTTCGGTTGTTAGAAAATGAAGTTGGTTCTATCCATACTTCTCCTGGCATTGGCTGCATTGGTAAGCGCATAGCAATAGTCTCTTCCACTGTAAGTTGGCTTTATTCCGCTTTATATTGACTCTCGGCAGATTCGCATGCCCTGTGGCCAGTGCAGAAGTCTGGCTAGCAGCTCAAGCGCAGTGGCCGATGGCGGCATCAAGAGTAACGCGACTCATTCAAATACGACCACAATTGCTGCGAGACGTAGCAATCAGACAGAGGAGGCGAAAGAGTCGTCCATATCGCAGCCCCAGTCCAGCACCGTGGTGGTAAATATTGTGCGCAGGAAACGCACGGAAGAGACTGAGCCCTCGTTGCCCTTTGGCTTCGATACAATGCATTTGCCATGCGACTTGGACCAGAATGGCCGGGCGCAAGTTATTGATTCATTTCCCAATCACTGCATCTGGGTGTGGAACAACAAGTATAAGCACGAGGGCTTCTTTCGGATGTTCAAGACCTATCAGTTGGAGGCATTCTTCTTTGGCCAGTATTATGAGCGCTTGAAGCGCTTCGAAATCGATCCACATACCTGGGATTACACCAACGCTGGCGTCTAGGCTAAACCAAAAACAAAAAAGAAAACGAAAATGAAAATGAAAACAAAATTAACTGTGCTCTTCTGTGGATAATTAATGAAAAAAGAAAGAATAAACGTGTTGGTCTCAGTATTCAGACTAAATGAGCAGCGATTCTGATTCGAGAGAGAAGAGAAGTATTCTATGTGTGGGAATATCACTAATGTTGTCAAAGCAAGTCTAGAAAGTTCCTTTCGGGAGCTGGACAGACAGAGAAGACTATGCTGAATGTAAAATGTGTGTTGAGAATATCGTGAATGTCATGGGAGAGAGCTGAGCAAAAGCAAATGCAAGTGTATAATATGTATGGGAATACCGCTAATAAAGCCAAAAATGCAAATGAAGAAAAGTCTTATCAGCAATGTAGAATATTTATGGCAATATCGTCAAAGTCAGCAAAGAAAAAAAATAGCTCAAGCATTCAAATTCCAAGTAGATTCAAATATATATGAACGCCAAGTAGGCGTGGCACTCTGGTGACTAGATAGATGTGTGTGAATATGATTTACAACAGATTTCAAGTAGTTTTCGAGTAGTACACACAGACACACGCAAGGTTTTCCAGATCTTTTAGATATTTGTAAGCGAAATTTGTAAAGTATTCAGACAGACATGAGTGAAATTGAGGATGCAGATTTGGAAGTATTGAGGGATGTTTTTTCTTTGCTAGACCGAGATAATGAGAATTTTGTGCAGACCCGTGATTTGGCCGTATTTTTCTCTTCGCTGGGCATTGACGTGCCGCTAGAGAGCGAGCTGCAAGATTTGATTAATCAATTGGATGCCGATGGCAATGGAGGCATTTGTTTTAAAGAATTTGCCGAGGAGATGATCGCAAGACTGTCATACCCACAGGATGAGGACGATTTGCGTGAGGCATTCCGCATCTATGACAAGGATAACACCGGCTACATCGGCCCGGAGCAGGTGAGCTTCGTCATGAATCAACTGTCCTGGAAGCCAACAGAGGAGGAGGTCGAACAATACATACGCTTGGGCGACGACGACAAAGATGGTCTCCTCAACTATGAGGAATTTACGCAAATGATGACTCCACACTAGGCCAGACCCAGAAGCTCTTTCTCCCAGAGTACAGAGTGCAGAATTCCCCCTCTCTCGAGCGTAAATTATATTGATCAATTAGCATGAAAATTCTCGTGTCAAGTATAAAAAAGAGAAACATTAAATTAGTCAGTTTTAGAATCCTTGAAATATTCCTGTTGACTTTTCATTTAACTATATGGAACTATGCATTAAATGCTAATTGCTTTTGCTTAATGTTTAGAAATCCTTACTTTTCTCATTGCATATTCATAAATGCAGACAACAATTCAAGTGCCTTTGACTTGAGCTTTTAATGCGCCTTGGCATCAATTTAAATTAGCTCAGGCTGAAAAGGCTTTCGCAGCATAATTGTCTAATAATGCGCTTAAGAGTGTTCAAATTGAGCTCTAGCTTAGTAAGCTCAAGAGACATTTGCCATAGCACACATTGAACAGTTGCCAAAAAAAAAAAAAGAAAAAGAAAAGCTGAAACGCCGCTGAGGTCACGCTAAAAGCGTTCAAATTTTCTAGCCAAAAAAGAAAGGAAAAAGCAGAGAAAGACACAATATATAAACAAAAAGTTACCTCCCTTTGGACGTTATAAAATACGAAACTACTTAGCCGCGTTGATGAATTGTGACATTTTTATGGGTTTGTCTTTGCGCCGAGGCAAAAAAAAAGTAGTAGACAAAATGGAAAAAGGCAGTTAGCGAAAGCCAAAGGCAAATGGCAAATGCTTTTGGCTTAGCCAGAGCCATAAACAATATGGTCAGCCAGTTGGAGATGCGTAGATCATGGCCAGCATGCATATAACACATAAAATACTAAAAAAATACCTAAGAAATATACCATAATATAGTATATACATCTCTCTCTCTCTCTCACTCTCTCCCTTGCTCTTCCGCTCTCTGTGTATAAATACTTTTAATGCGCGCTTCACGTGTCGCCAACGCGTTCGACGCTTGACTTAGCCATAAACATAACTCAGGCATATTTATAGTTATGCCCGCGCATGATTTATATGCTGCCCAGTTGCTCTTTAATTAAAGCGAGCGCTAAGAGTTTGCCATTTTTCCTTGCATAGTTTTTTTTTTTGGGCATTTGAAAATCATTTTTCCATGGCACTTCATAACACTTAATTGGACATTTCTCAGCCCTTTGCCATTTAATGATATGCGACAGCCACAGGTGAAAGCCAACTTCAAGTGACATTCGCTGACACAATGGAGAGCCTAATGGCATAGCCAGACCCGGCCAGCAACGATTTCAATTGCCGAGTCTTTATCGTCAGTTTATCGCACTTAGCCAAGCTACAGGTAGCAGCATTTAGCATTTAGCTGTGAGAAAGCTCCCACTACCTGCTGCGATTTCGTATCCGTTTCATGCGTTTTCTCACTCGTCTCTATGCATTGCATCATTTTTTCTGCTCACTTATTGTTCCCTAATGTCTAATAAAAATACACACAAAACTGAACAATCTCTGTGCTCTCTCTCTCTCTCTCGCTCTATCTCTGTTTTTTTAGAAATATTTATTTGCGTCCCATTGCGATTGCCTTGCTTGTCGACTATCAATGGCAATTTAACAGCGTTCTCGTGCGTATACGCAATATCGTATACTTAATATGCAGACATTCTGATATGCAGAGCGCCCTGCTGAGCAGCAGATGTGCTGCCAGCATGTGTGTGTGTGTGTGTGTGTGGGTGGGTGGATGGATGGATGGATGGCAAAAAGTTTGTGTGACTTGCTGACTGTTCATTAGAGGCCGAGAAGAACGTGCAAAGATAAACAGCAAACCATTAAACGATATCTCATCAAGAAAATCGCCTTAAATATGTTTCTGCCTAATTTCCCACGATTGTGTATAGGTGTGTGCATGTGAGTATGTGTGTGTGTGTGTGAGTGTATTGGAGAATGGCCGTCCAGTCAACCATCCATCCAACCATCCGGCATATGCATACAAAAGCAATTTAGCTCTGCCTCCCCCTCTCTCTCTCTCTCTCACTCTCTCTCTGTCGACTGTCGCTGTACATAAGCAAAAAGTCGCTAGAAAATAGAAAAGAAAGAAAAAAACAAAACAGAAATAAGAAAAATCTAATAATTTTTTATGTATTTTTCTCTTTCAGCTCTTGGCTCTCTTACAGTTGAATGACCACAAGGCCAAAGCGAGAGGCTGCCATGAGACCAGAAGAACGCTGAAAAGGTAGAGAGAAAAGGCAAAAAACCGAAATGAGAAATGTCGCAAAAGAAATAAGAAATTAAATGAAGCAACAGCCATGTATGTGCTCGTCTGTGTATGTGTGTGTGACGCACAACACATAACGGGAAATTATGTGGCATATCCCAATGAAATAGATGCAAACACCACACACTGAAAAGGATCAGAGCAACGTGGCAAAACAAGATTAACAAGCCAATGCTATGCGAGCGAAGATAAATTACAATCGAAGCAACAAATACTTTTAAAAGCGAAACACTATAAAATACCAAAAAAAGGAAATACTGAAAAATAATAGAAAATGGAAATGAATATGGATCTATAAAATGTGATATATATAGAGATGGGCGAATTTATCTCTGAGAAGAAAAAAAAATCTTATCAATAAAAAATATTATATTAAAAAAAAAATATATAAAATATATAAAAAATATACTATACAAAATAAAATACAAAATACTATACAAAATATATTAAAATACTATACTATAAAAATATATAGAGTTAATCGATTTCATATATGAAAAAAAATCTAATCAATAAAAATATAATATTAATGAGAAAAAATACTTATAAAATATATATTAAAAAAAATACTATACAAAATAAAATACAAAATACTATACAAAATATATAAAAATACTATACTATAAAAATAAATAGAGATATTCGATTTCATGTATAAAAAAATTATCTAATCAATAAAAATATAATATTAATGAGAAAAAATACTTATAAAAAATATATAAAAAAAAATACTATACAAAATATATAAAAATACTATACTATAAAAATAAATAGAGATATTCGATTTCATATATGAAAAAAAAAATCGAATCAATAAAAATATAATATTGATGAGAAAAAATACTTAACAAATTAAATAACATATAAATACTATACCATAAAAATAATTAAAAAATTCATCAAAACAATGAAAAATCAATATATAAAATGTAATTCTAAAAATTCTTAAATATTAATAAAATAATGAAAATAAAATAATACAAATAAATATAATAATATATAATTAATAAATATTTAGGTAAATCAAATTAAATAACAAAATTTATTAATGAGAGAATTTTTTAAACAAAATACTAGTAGCTAAGCTTTAGAAAAACTTTCGCTTTATTTCAAAAATTGCAAAACGAATATCAAGGAATTACAGATAGAAATTGGCAATTAGCAACTCAGTATGGGTCCAGCATGTTTCGCTTAAGATACAGAAACAGATTCGGCAACTTTGCAGCATCTTTCCATTTGCTATTTCATCTCTTGGCTGTTTTTGCTGTGCCTTCGTGCAATTTGATGCCACTTCATTTGGCTGCTTCAGTTACTTCGCAGCAGATATTTTAATTTTGCACGCGCCAGCTGTTTAAGCTGATTAATGACAGCCAACAGAGAAAGCGGCTGTCAATCAAGGACGCACAGCCAGCTACTACAGAGGAAAGCGACAGAAGAGAGAGAGAGAGAAGGAGAGAGAGAGAGAGAGAGAGAGCAGGGTCAGCGTGAATAGACAGCTAGTTAGTTGGCTGGCAGCTGACTTGACGGCCATTTAAAGCAAATTACTTTAAGCTAGCCAACAAATTGCAATAGCAAAGAGTAAGAAAAATTATGATAAAATTCTGTGCTAAGCAGGGCGATTTAACAAGCAGGTAAAGAAGCAATTGAAGCAGATATTAAGATTGATGAATAGGTATTAGAAATATATTAAGTGGGAGTTATGAGAAAAGTCAAAGTTAAGTGAGGCAAAGAAAATAAATAATGAAGTCAAATTTGTAAAAATCGCTTGAAATTTGTTAGTATTTTAGAAAAATTATATTTTAATTCAATTGATTTCTTAAAAGCTAATATAAATTATAAAAAACAAAGTTAATACTATGCAAACCTAAAAAAAAAAAAAAAAAAAAAAATTATGTAGACATTCTTGACATATCTTTAGTATTCTAATATACATTTTTATATATTTATATATATTTTTAAACATATTTTAAAAATCTATATATAATTCATATTCTCTCTCCATTTTTAATATATTTTTATTATATTATTTTATCATATTAAAAATATATTATAAACTACTTCTGCTATTTCTCTTTCAAGAGTATTCCCATGGCATTTTGAATCTGTCAAGCATATGAATATCTATCTTACTTAATTATGCGAATACCTTGAGAGCAGTCGATCTAAAAGCAATCAGCTTTTAAATTACAAATGACGCAAAAGATATGAAAGAAACTTTTCGGCAAAACGTCAAAAAGCAACAAAAACTTGAGCAAACTAACGAAATGAGAAATAAAATGTATATATACACTAGATATGTATAGCTGGTCTATGGCTGCGCTGGCAGTTGACTTTCGGTGCTCACTGTGTGCCAGTAGCTGACCAAGCGCTGTGTGTGTGTATCAACGGGTATATATACATACATATATATTTGTATTTCTGATTGCATTTTGTATTTGTATTTGTATTCGGACCACTCAATGTGTCCAGTCACGTTTTCATCAACAACATTTTGGCTAAGTTTTTGGTTAATATTATTTGTTTGTTGTTATTCTTGCTGCTGTTGTTGCTGCTGTTGCTTGCTCTCAGCGCATTCCACGCTATTTATTTATTTTGCTTGGTTCGTTCGGCTTTGGGTTTTCGGTTGGCAAGTGCCAAAAGGCAAATATTGCGCATACGCCGCGTGTGTGTGCGGCCTTCGACGAAATCAATAAGCGCCTGCCTCTAAAATATATACAAATCGCCCCCATGGTCCAGTTGCCACTGGACAAACAAAAACAGCAACAGCAATAGCAAGAAATCGCCAAAATATTTCCAAGCATACTTTTAGGATATAGCAATTGACCACGCCTCCGCCCTGCAGTCGCCGGCAATCGCCTTTTCCTATTCAATAAAACCAATTTTGTTTCTGTTTGCCTTTGACCCAAAGCGAGAGAGAGAGAGAGAAAAAATTAGAAGTTTAATCTTGAGATTCTTGAAAAGTTTTCTTCATTATGCTTATGTTCTACAGAAGAAAGAAATGTATTTCATTTAGTTTTCGTCATCGTGTTTCAATTTGTAGGCTTTCATTTCATTTGACATATTTAAATCATTGAATTTGTGTAATCAAATCCAACAACAGCTCAGACAAAAAGCAAAAACTCAATAAATAATTCATGGAAATCTGAAATAATTTCAAAGCAAATTGAATGCGTATCAATTGCAATTGAAGCACGTGTGAAATTCGATTTTCACAGCAAATAAACTTGAGAAAACTTGAAAGCGAACATTTGCATGAGTTATAATCACAGGCTCGAAAACAAAAGATAATCGCCAGGTGGGCACACTCAAGTCACGTATCAATGGCAATTGTAAACGAAGCCGTATCGAATCAAATACAAATTTATTGAAAGGAGTTGCCAACTGGAGTTGTAGCAACAACATATGACAAAATTTGATGCAAATTATATGTAATTTATACGTAAATAAATCTATTTGCGTTTCACATTACGATACGCTAAATAGCAAATATAATTATGATGGAGCATAATGTGTAAAAGATAGTTGAAGATAGATTATTAATAAAGTATAAAATTAATATTAAATAATATAAAAAAAATATAAAATAAATTTTAATAAAAATATATATATTAAATAATATTAAATGAAGATAGATTATTAATATTCTTTTTAATAAAGTAAAAGATAAATATTAAATAATATAAAAAAAATAAAATAAAATAAAATAAATTAAAAATATATATATTACATAATATTAAATGAAGATAGATTATTAATATTTTTTTATAAAGTAAAAATAATTATTAAATAATATAAAAAAAAATTAAAATAAAAAATTAAAATAAATTGAAGTTGAAATTCTCCTATTTAATAATATTTAAAAATAAATATATAATACATAAAATGAAATAAAAATAATAATAATTAAAGAAAATTAATAACAACAATTTATTAAATATGTAAAATAAAATTTAAATATTGAAAATTTAGCAAATAAAATTAATTGAAAGAATTTAATAATGAAAATTGTTTTAATAAAATTATTTAATTATATAAAAAATATATTAATAAAATTAAATAAAATATATTTAAATGTTATATTTATATAAAAAGAAAATTAAATATTATTGATAAAAATAAACAATAATTAAAATAAAATAAAATAATACACCTTAAAATTTAA
Organism: Drosophila buzzatii; assembly: GCA_035045845.1. NCBI lineage: Eukaryota > Metazoa > Arthropoda > Insecta > Diptera > Drosophilidae > Drosophila > Drosophila buzzatii. Next base: position 21,233 of record JAWNOS010000335.1, read on the forward strand.
TAAATAATGATTAAGTAAAATAAACTAAGAGATTTAATTTTAAATTTAAATCTTAAATAAATAATTCTCAAATCAAATTTCTTCTACGTCTTCGCATTCGCCTACTAATCGTACTTTGTTCTGTTTTTCTTTCAATTTTTGTCAATTTTCTTTGCAGCTACTTTGCATAATGTTCAATGATTGTAACTCATCAGCAGAATTGTGAGAAATAAGTGTAAATCAGTGTAAAGGAAATGAAATTGTAAACAAGAGAAGTGCAGAAGAAGAGCCAAAAGAAATAAGAATCTATCAAACAAACCATAAAAATCAACTAAATGCCAAAGCGACGCAGCAACAGCAGCAGCAACAGAACTAAAATCTGACAACGAGAACAAGCACAACGGACAAAACGAGGAAACGAACCGAGAGGACCCCAACCAATACACTCAGCCCTGCTACTGCTAGTACTGCTTCTTCGCTGAATGTGCGTGAGTGAGGCAAAGATAAGAACCAACAATAAATAGACTACAACCACCTTGGCAACATTACGTACGACGAGCTGGCAACATTTACAACATTGGCAACATGTTGCTGAGGCGCTTACCACACAGCGGCGGCAGCAGCAACAGCACAGCCAGAGCGCCCTCGCCCCCAAACCCAAAGCTAATCGGATTTACAAGGCGACCTACAACAACAACGACAACAGCAACAACAACAACATTTGGCACATGGCTCTGGCCACTGCTCTGCCTGACAGTTGTCGCTCATGTCAGCGCCCAAATAGGTAAGTGCCACCCACCGTCTCCTACTTATATAATTACAGACAAAAATAGGTATTATATATAGAATTAAAAATGAACAAAATAATAGGCAAAGCCAGCGACAAGGGCAGGGGCAGGTACTAGATTACGTTTCTATCAGACAGCCGAAACCCATTAAAAAGTGAAATATCATTAGCATAATTAGGCATAGGGCATAGGCAGCAGCAGCACAGGACTCTCTATATATATATATACAAATTTAGAGCATATATATGCATATGTGTGTACGCAAATGCAATTGAATTTGTGGCTTTTGAAAACTATCGAGCAATCAAATTTAATTACGCATTTTACAAATTATCGTTTGCGTTTCAAATTGAAATTATTTCAAATGCGCTGCGACAGGATTGGGTGACTTTTTGGGCTCTCATTATTAGCTGATATTGTATTTATGTATATATATATTTTGAGCTAAATATGTTTGCCCAATAAGTCTCAAATGTTGAACATTTATTTATGCTACAGCTACTAAAATATTAGATGAATTTATATTCCTGTTCCTACAAAGGCAAATATATGAAATAAATATATAAAAACCTTTATACGTTGATTTTCCATTTTCAATGGGTTCAGGTCATATAAATATATAAAATAATATATATAAATAATAAAAAATTCAAATTTAACAAATATTTAACCAAAATTTTAATTTACTTGAAGCAACATACATTGAAAAATATTTTAAAAAATAAAAATAAATTCGAAACTCTTAACAACTGATTCAGCTTAGAGTCAGCTTTAATTTAAAATTCCTTCCGAGAGCACTTTGCCTACGTGATGCACTCTGATGTTAAGTAATTAAAATAAAATGAATTAAACTACATAAGACTAAATCAAGTCAATAGAATGCCTGTCATGTAATAGCTAGCAAATGTGATTAAGTGTGAGTTCGTCAATGCAGAAAAAGAAAAAACTCTAGCTTACAACGCATTCACGCATACTATTTACTGCTGGATTTTTTGTGGCTCTTAAAGTCGCTTGGTAGAGCCACGCCCCTTAGTCATTGACTATTTGGCTTGCGGCACAAAGAAAAAATGTGAAACGAACAACAAGCTCATCAAGAACAAGTAACAAGAGCACAACAGAAGCAAAAGAAAAAAATGTTGCTAGAGTAAAGAGAACGAAGCACAAAAAGAAACGAACAGCAGGAAAATAAAATGAGAAAAGAATGCAAAAAGCTATGCAATTTTTTCGCCTGACATTCAGAGAGAGAGAGAGTGAGAGGGAGGGAAACGTGGCGCGAGGGGCCTTGTGGGAACAGGAGAGAAACGCATCATAAGCTGATGTCCTACAAATACTAATGAACAGCGGCTGAAAGAGTAGAGAGAGAGAGACGGAAATGAAAGCTAGACAACACTGATTTCTCTCTCCTTTTACCACACTAAATGCAGCTGCAGCGGCAGCCAAAGCTAAATTAATAATAATAATGAAAAAAGAAGTAGTATGACGAGCGCGAGTTCATAATTAATTAATTAATAAGCCAGACTAGAAAAAAGGAAAAAATAAGTAAAAGAAAAGTAAAAAATCTAGCACTGGACGGCAAGCGCTTTAAGAGCTGCAAAGTTGTCTAAAAAATGAGAAAATCTAGATATAGATAAATTTGTACTGTTGTTGTTAAATACAATATTATCTATATATTACATCCGCATATAATTTAATGAAAATCCCTGGCACATTCCCCATAGTATAATGCTTTTGATAGTGCTTTCTGCTTTTTATGGACTTTTCCATGGGTATTTGAAACATTTTGAATGCGCCTCGTTACGTTTTCATAGCTGCATAAATTTTTAGAGCCTCAGACAAAGGCGCCTCATTTATGTTAGCCAAAATCCAGCCGTTGTATATTTGTAACTTTGTTGCAACACCTACCCTTGCCATGGCAGCATAATTAAAACAGCGGCAGCAGCTGCAGGCCAACAAAACAAAGGCAACGAACTGCACTAACTGCATTTTGTTCATTAGCGATCCACACACACACACACACACACACACACATTTGTAAAATGTTCCGAGAGCATAATATTGAATTTCTATTCGCATATGCAACATGTAAATGCATAATTAATGCATAGGGCAAGTGCATTTGAAATGTTTGGGGAGTGGGCGTGGCACAATAGAGCAATGAATATGTCATAGGCCAACAAACGACAAATGTTGCCATTAAATGCTCACGAAATTGCCACAGCATTTGGCAATTTAAATGCTCAAATGCCTAATAGAGATCATTAGTTGAAAGCACTATAGAAATTGCATGAAAATAAACAAAAGTCAAAGACTGAAAGCTGAGTGCTATGAAGAAATATCAGCAGCTCAGTCAGCCTAAGCTACTAAAGGCATTCAAATGTGGCCTGACAAAAAGCTGATTGTTATGAAACAGACGTTTTGTGATGAAGAGCATATGAGAACAATTTCTAAAGAATTCCACATAAAATGTTAACATAAATGAAAAAAATTTATTTAAAACTTTTTAATAAAAAAATAAGTTTTAAATACATTTTTATACCCTGAGCCCATTGAAAATGGGAAATCAGGGTATAATGGTTTTGTTAAATGTATGTAACAGGCAGAAGGAGGCGTGGCAGACCCCATAAAGTATATATATTCTTGATCAGGGTGACGAGAAAAGTTGATATAGCCGTCCGTCCGTCCGTCCGTCCGTATGTATGAACGCGTCGATTTCCGAAGATACAAAAGCTAGAGAGTTCATTCTTTTTGTGTTAGGTCCATATATTGCACGCGCAGTACGAGTTTGTTTCAGAAATTCGATAACTTGTATATTTGAAAAGTTATCGATAAACGAATTTATCGGGAACCAGTTATAAAATTCTAGCTAATTCATCTTTAGAGTTAGAGTCTCCAAGTCTTCTGCATATATATAGGTACTAATTTAATACAATTTCGATTTTTGTCAGATTTTGGATTCCGATCCCCACTTCGCCCCACCACCCCCAAATATGAAAAAAATGCATTTCAAAGACTAGAGACATGCAGTTTGGTTTAGCATATAGATATGAATATCATAATCATAATCTGAAGATATCAAAACGATTGTCCATCTAGAAACAGAATTATTAATCATCAAAGTTTTCTCTTCAAAATCCATGCGGCGCAGCAACAAAGGCAGAGAGAGACAGCAAGACGCTTGCAATGCTTACACACATGCATACACACATATATGCATACAACCGTAGATCAGCGTCTATGTGTGCGTGGTTTTGCATGCGTGCAAAAACGAATCGAATAATTCTTGGGATATTATTCGTTCGAAGAAGGGCTCAGGGGATTTCGTAGTCGAGCAGTCTCGACTACAGCTTTCTTACTTGTTTTCATTTATTTTAATAAAAATTACTTATGTTATACATTTTTACAGAATTTATTAAGTTTTTATTATGAAAATTAGAAATGTAAATTAATGCAAATGCCTTAAAGTCTTCACTAATAGTTGTCAATTATATTCAGCTATATGAATACGTCTTTTAAACACACAAACTCAAGTTTTATATATTACAAATGTAACGTATTCGCTTTATAAACTATTTTACAGACTTTGTAGCATTAATCCAAGAGAGAGCTAAAGACTTTCGCCTATAAGAATTTCTAGCAAAGTAAAAATTTATTTAGCTATATTTTCACTTCTAAAACAGCAACGCAAGATAAATATTCAACCTTTTTGCTGCATGTGCTTAAATTTATAACTTTTTAGACAAACTTCTTCTAAACTTTTTAAGCTACTATAAAAGAAAGAAAAAAACTTGCTGTAAGCCCATTTCCTACACAAAAATTCACACGCCAAAATTCAATTGAATAGACGACGCCAAAGACTGAAAAATGTGGCGAAAGAAAACAAACGAGAAAATCACTGACCCTTGAAAATAAATAATAATTACCTTCGTAGGCGTGGTAGGCAAGTAAAAATAAAACGAAAAGTGTCCGCAAAGAGTTAACAAAAGAGAAGAGAATAACACAAAATCACACCAATAATTATAATAAAACAGAAGAAAAAAGTTGTTAAACGTTAATGTGTCCGAAACAGCAAGTAAAGAAAGAGAGACAATGAGTGTGAGAGGGAGAGAGGGAGTAGGGTAGCCAGCGTGTAGGAGCAGCTGTAGCTGAGCAATGTGGAACAAACTTATTAAAAATATTGAAGAATGAGGTAAGCTAGACAGAGAGGTGCAGAGCCAGAGTGAGAGAGAGAGCGAGAGGAGGCGCAATTGAAATGAAATGTGACACGCAAGCCAACAATAAAAACTCACACACACGCATACATTGAATAAACTTCAGGTGTGTGTGAGAAAGTGAAGGTGGCGGCTATAAACTAAGAAGTCGTTCGCTATCCCACTCTCCCCTCCCACTCCCCCTCTCCCCTCTCTCTTTCCTATTTTTGTTGATTTAATTAAATTGAAATTACGAGCTGTGCTCGCGAGTTAATTCTGTTGTTGCTGCTGCAGCCATTTGCCGCTGCTTTGGCTTAAATATGCATTTCCGTGCCGCACTGCTTCGCGCTAGCCAAGAAAATGAGCATGGGAAATGCATTTGCGGAATGTTTTCCTGCTGCAACGCGGCTCGCGAAGTTTTTCCCAGCTTTGTTCTGATAATGTCTGCCGCCTGCTGCTTCTGGCCAAAGCCACCCACAATCGACGCAATGCTTGGCTGCATGTGAACAAACACAAATGACGATCAACAAGCCGCAACAAGAATTTCTCAAACTTGGCTTATTCGCCAGTCTCATGACTCACGCTGGAGCCGACGCCCTTCTGCTCGCTGCTTGGAACTGCACATGCCTTATGCTTTATGACCCAAACTTTTCATTAAACATTTTTATAGCAGAAGTAAATAAAAAATAAAATGCTGCAAGAAAATTTAAACAAAAAACATATAAACGTATTCTAAGCGCATAAACTGGGCACAGGCTTGTGAGGGAGGCCTAGCTGCGAGGAGCGAGAGCTTAGGGCAGAGAGACAGTACCATTGAGAGCAGCGAGAGCAGCGAGAGAGCGGGAGGCCAGGAAGTCGCAAATTCTTCACACGTTTAGCGTAAAGGAAAATTTTATGTGCGAACTTTTGGCGTCGCATTTAATAAACAATTTTTCGTGCTTCTTCTTTTCTGCCTTTATTTGATTTAATCTGCAGAAGAAAAAACGTATACACATATGATTCACGGCAGCATAATTCTGTTGAAAGGAATTCTCTCTGCATTTAAACTTCGATTGCAGATCCAGACGCTGCCTTAGGGTTCCCTTTTGTTCATTCCATTAAATTTTCAGTTTTTATGTCACTTTTCTTTTTTATTATTTGCATTTGATGGCTTTCATTAGAGTTTTTGCATTTTTCATAGTTTTACGCGCTATTTAACTTTAGAGTTTCGCAAAATTTATGACATCTGTTTCATGTGCGACGTCGGTTAATGCAGTTTTTTCGCCGCGACACTTGCGGCTTTCCCTGATGTTTTTTTTTATCTCTCCGCTCGATTGGCACTATCGATGGTTGCAAGAGTCGAAGTATTTTCTTGTTTTCGAAACACGCTCTCTATAAATAATCGACGTGCAGCATTGCAAAAATAAATGTGAGCAAAGCACGAGCAAAAACAAAAAACAAAATGTTTTTCAAATAAATTGTTTTTCATGCGGTTGTTCGGTGTCTCGTTATATTATTTTGTAGTGTGTATTTTATCATTACGCTATTTTTATAGTTTCGTATGCTCGGACTAAAACGTGATGCGAGCCGCAGTCGTTGTCAGTTGCTAAAAGCTTTTTGCATTAGCTGCAACATTTTACTTTTACTATTTGTTTGTTTCAATTTGCTTTTAAAGTTAAGATGTAAATTTCACTTTTGATAATTTTTCCTTTTTGCTACATTAATAGCTGCAGCTGGAATATGAATTGATCCATAAATATTTTATGATATTTTCTGTACAAAATTTTATAACTGAAATCCCAAATCATCAAAGTGAAAATTCATTTTAATGATTGTTGAACAATAAATATATAAAATTCCAGTTTTGTATTTAATTTTTTATTTATTTTTTTTAATATTTATCTCAAGTCTCACTAGAAATTTTCAATTATTCATTAAAAGATATAAATTGCACAATTTGATATAAATATTTACCAAAAATGATATAATAAAATTTGTAATTGTTGGCGTGTGATGATAGACTGACTTTATTAACATAGATCAGTATGTACTTAACAGCTATGTATGTCTATAGCGTTGCCATATATGAGCTAGAATTGCCATTCAACAGTAATTAAATGCATATAAATTTAATAAATATTTATATTAATGCCTTCAACATTTTCAGAAATATTACTTATATAATTAACAATATATGATTTATTTATTTGCTATATATTTATATATATTTACCAAAAAAAATATATATGTATAAAATATGTAATTAAATATAGAAATAATAAAAAATACTAAATAATTATATTGACGCCTTAAAAATATTCAGAAAGTCTAATTCAATAAATAAAAATTATATTACAATTTTTTTTTATAAATTTCAAAAATAAAAAAATAATGAAATTAAAAATATAAATATTTTTTTATTATTCAATTTTTTATAATTTTTTAAATTGTTTTACAAATAAAAATAATTCTACAAAATTTATATAAAACTATTAATTAATTCTAATTATGTTTTTTAAATACGAAAAATATTGGCTTCAAATATTTAACTTCATAAATAAATTGACAAATAACAAATTGATATATAGAAATGCTTTAGAAAATTGAAAATTGGTTTTTTAAAATTTAAACTAAATATATGTATATAGTGCCAGATTTTATGGTGATTAAATATTTTTAGTTGATTAAATATTTTAAAAAGTTTTGGAGCATTGAAAAAACATTTTTAAAATTTTTAATTTAATTTAATTTATTAATTAATTAATTAATTAATTTATATAATTATTTATTTATTTATTTATTTATTTATTTATTTATTTATTTATTTATGTATTTATTTATTTATTTATTTATTTATTTATTTATTTATTTATTTATTTATTTATTTATTTATTTATTTATTTATTTATTTATTTATTGTTACCAAGAATTATTTCTAAATAATAGTTTTCTTTTAAGCCAGAGCGACAGAGGCAATTCATTTTAATTTTATATATTAATTAATTATTTTATTTTATTTTATTTCTATTTTTATTATATATATTCACAAATAATATATTTATTGTATAGTATTCGATTGGCTCTTGCTTTTCAAATTAATCACATAAATAATCTTTGCAATTCGCACGCTGCAAAAAACAAACAAATCCCACGCATATTGGGCAGAGTGGGGCGCAGTCGACAGCTCCACATGTGTGGCTGACTAATTTCGAACACCTGTTTCGCGTCCAATTTTGCAGACTCTTAAAATCCGTATCAAGCATACGAAATGCGCGACACAATGTCAAAAGTATCTATAAAATCGAGCGAGCTGTATTTGTTTTCCTTCTGTTTTCTTTTTTTTTGGGGAGGCGTGTGCTTTGCATGTGTTGCCGATAATGTTTATGCTGTCAGTTACTGCTGCACATGACATTCAATTGCCACAAATCAAGATAGGACAACTAGCAGGAGAGAAGTAGCTGTCAGCCAAGAAGGCAAAAAAAAGAGCAAGGCAAGCCACAGTTTGTCTCCAGAGTCTGTGTCGAGGTATATTATAAAATGAATGCCAAGACGAAAGCACACACATCTCTTTACCATATACATGTGTGTATATATTTCTTTTTTTGCTGTTCATTTTGCTAAGGGAACACGTGCCAATTGTTGTGCGTGTGTGTGTTGGGGAACACACATTGTATCTCTTGAGGGGCAAGAAAAGATGTCGCACAGTCGCTTTGTTCCCTTTAACAAATCACATGCTCAGTTTATGCCACGCACACACGCAAGCATTTCAGTGTGTGTGTGTGTGTGTGTGTGTGTGATGTGTGACAACATCACATGCAGCATTTTTGTTGTTGTTGTTCTCATGTTGTTATCATAAAATAAAAATTTACTTCTGTGCGTACGTGTGAAGGCGTCAGCAGAAACAGTGAACTGGGAACAGGGCTGAACATTGCTGCTGCTTGACTTCTAAAATGCTTTTTATTTAAAATTTCAACTGGATTTAAATATGCCAGTCAGAGGAGAGTTGTAAAAGCAGCTCAAGCCCTAAGCACGTTGTCATTTGTCTGATGAAGCAGTTGATGAAGCAGATAAATTTAAAGACTTTTGCTTGACAACAGCAGCATAACATTTATTATGTTTATTAACGCTTTAATTGAGCTTAAAACAGATACTTGAAAATTTTATAGATTTATTGGGAGTATATAGAGAAAATGCTAATTGAATTTTAATGAGATTTCTTTTCTTTTTTCTTATTTCATTTAAATAATAATAGAAGTTTGTGTTTTCATTAGCAAAATTTACTTCAGCTTCAAATATTTAGTAAAAATGATTTGATTAACATTTATTAAGAATTTCAATAAAAATTTAATCCAATTAAATTTAGCTTCAAGTTTCGCATTCTCCTTCGTTCTTCCTCATGCCTTCAGCTTCCCCTTCTCGCACACATCAATCAATTGTTTAGTTACTCTAACATGTTTGATTACTTAGCTATGCACTTTGACAAAGGCACTCGACAACGAGAAGCTTTTATGGTCAGAGAGCTGGCTCAATGCAGCCATTAAGTGGAACGAATGTGTGTGGAAGAGGCTTGGGTATTTGAAGACAAATACCGAAACGCAAATCAATTAAAGCGCTAATTGAATTGTTGCTGGCAAGTGAAGCTGATTAGGGCCCAAAACAAAATTCGATTGGCCAAAGTCAAAGCCGGGCGGGAGCGGGAGCGGGTCAGATTAGCTGTGCCAGCTCTGGGCAAACATTGGCGGCATGAGTGACAGTTGGGCCGCAATTAAATTTCCACAGTTCAAAATGAAATTAACGACGATTAAAAGTGAACTGAGAAGTGGACGCAGCTAGAGCTGGGAGAGAGAAAGTCGCGCGGCAAAGCAATTTACGAACAGGTCACTCGGTCAAGTGTCTCCCTCTCCCTCTCTCTCTCTCATCATCTCTCTCTGTCTGTGTTCTATGTGTAAACACGTTAATTAAACGCAGGGATAATTATAATGTGCACAAGGCAGATGGCTTAGCCAAGCCATGTAGCTGCAGTGGCAACAGCGGCAAAATGTGATTGAATTGCTAAGTGGCAAGCGCAGCGTTCAACTGGCTGCCACATGTGCCGCCTATGGGCGTGGCAGGAAGCGCCAACGCTCGCTCTCTTTCTGCATAATTATGCAACAACAGCGCCCGACAAACAGACTGGCAAGCCAACCACCCAACCACCAAGCCATCAAGGCACCAGCCACCAAGCCACCCAACCACCAACAAACAACAAGTTGACTTGAGCACGAAGACACTTTCAAGTGTCTGTGGTGTCGCAGTGCGAACGGAGCCGAGGCACAACATATGCCCAGGCACGTAAATGAGGCCAATATGGCAAGGACTTCAACAGGTCCTTCAGCTGCTAGCGTAAGCAAGAAGCTGTGTCTACAAAGCCTAGCTGAGCTGCTGCGATTATATTAAATATTAGCTTTATGAAACTTGCAAAAATACAGATTATATGAAACAAAGCTGCATTTCCTATGAAACATTCGAATTTGTAATTCAATCAGAAAATTGCAAATAAAATAATTGTTGCGTCAAATATTTTATAAAGAGAGAGAGAAGAGATCTCTCTTGAGTTGTGCTTGATATATATTTGATGTAATTCTTGATATATTTATTTATTTATTTAACAGTTAGAATTAATGTTAAATTAAAGCTAACTAGGCTAAAACTCTGGCTACTGAGGCCTTCGGCTTGAGGTTTTTTTTTTTTTTTTTTATTTTTTATATATACATTTATATATATATATATATTTTTTTTTATATGATATTATATTTGATATATATTTGATTCAATTTGATGTTGCTCTACTCTCCTTATGATTGACTTTTATATTTTTCCTTAATTCTCTCTGCTGTATGTCCTCTTCATTACCTCAGTTGTCTCTGGTCTCTATCCTCGCTTATTTTCCTCTTACTGGTATTTTGCTTTTCTCCTTTTCTCCTTTTTTGTTCCTACTCTAATCTTTTCTTCTAAATATTAAATATTTAGCTGTATTTTTGCTTTCTCTATTCTCTCTTCTGTCTTTCTTCTTGCCCCTCTCCCTTAGCTTTTCTTCCTCTCAGAGAATAGAAGTCTTCTCTGTCTTCTTTCTTCTCGCCTCTCTTTTCGCACTTCTCACTTCTTTCTTCTTATCGCTCATTCCTTTCTGCGCTTTTCTCTCATCTGCCACATCTTATCGCTCTTTTACTTCCTCCCATTTCTCTTCACTCTCCTTCTCTCTTCAATCCCAGCTCCCTAGAGACTTCTTCCCCTGCTCTTCCATCTCATCACCCTCTCATCTCTAATAGCTTCCCCCGAACCCTGTAAGTTTACATATTTGAAAGGCACTCGGCTAGCATTGATGTGATTGTAAAAGTTTTTGCTTCGAGTTCGTTCCTAATGCAATTTGAGCATAATCAAAATACGTTAAGTATGTAACAATGTGCACAGGGGAAATTGAAATTAGTTTGAAGTCGTGCGGGCAACAGCTTCACTCGACACACACACTCGACAACAGTCGAGTGAGATGGAGAGTGAGCGAGGGAGTGAGACAGATGGATTAGTTGCAGCAGACAGCCGGCACTTGATTCTAATCAACTCAGTTGTCTGTGGACTGTCGGCTAACTGACTCGCAGTCAGACAATTATGCCAAATAGAGAGATTGAGAGATGGAGATTTCAGCCAGGCCAACAAACCAAACCAAACCAGACCAGCCCCAGCACTACCGTCTACAGCTGTGCTCTGCCTGGGCCTGTCACTGCGGCAATTGAATATGCAAATTGGTAACGGCGACGTAGTCAATCCAGCTCGACTCGTCCTCTTAACCAATGCTTGGCTCGCAACGAAAGAAAAAATTAATACAATTGTTATGAATATATTTTGAAAGAGAGAGAGTGGGAGGGAGAGAGTGAGAGGGAGTGAGAGTGGGAAGTGGGAGCTGCACATGTGCCTTCAATTCTCTTATTTGCATTTTAAATTAACATTTTCTACGCTTTTCATTTTGATTTGTGCAAATGTTTGACAAGAGATTTTTAGATTTTATGTAATTATTGCAAATGTCGAAGAGTTGCACACACACACACGCAGGCCAAATGAAATCTCATTGTTGTTGGCACAGTCTGCATGCGTTGCATTAGGGTGTTTCGCATGCAGACTTGAGTCCAGCTGCCCCACAGCTGTTGACTTTGTGATGAGCTTGAAATGTAGCCCAGAATTGGATTAGCATTGTGCTTGGATTGACAATCAACAAGGAACTTAATTAATGAAGCTCAAATGTTTTCGGGGCTTGATAACTTGTCCAAAATATTATGTAAGCGAGAAATGTTGGCTTGACGAAACTTTGAAGTTAATTTGAAAAATCTTTCAGAGGGTTTGTCATGTGCATTAAATTGGTTAGGCGAGCTTTGAAGGAAGACTTGGAAAGTGTTTGAAATAGTAATATTCTTCTGAAGGTATTTTAAAAGAATGTTTTTTAGCAGAAAAAGATAAATTTTTAGAATGAATTTTGAGCTAGGAAAATGTTTTATATAGAAATATTCTTTTAAAGGTATTTTTAAAGAATATTTTTAGCACAAAAATATAACTTTTAGTTTGATTACTAGAAAAAATGAACTACGAATTTATTTAAAATTTCTTTTAAGGATTTTTAAGTAATATTTTTTTATGATTTATGTATATTTAACTAATCAAATATTAATCAAGATAAAATTAAAGTTTAAACAAAATATTATTAATATCAATTGTTCAATATCAATTGATATTGATAATATATTGTTTAAACTTTAATTTTATCTTGATTAATATTTGATTAGTTAAATATACATAAATCATAAAAAAAATATAATTTAAAAATCCTAAAAAATCCTAATTAAATTGCTTTAATGAGCTTACAATATTTTCCATTGTTGTCAATAATATTATTCAGTAAAAAAATGTAATTCAAGCAGCAAAAAACTGTCTAAGATCTTTAATGAGCTTTCAATAAAATATTCTATCTTAAACATCAATGTGTATAAGCTTTAATGAGCTTTAAACAATTATTTAATTGCTTGCCTGTGAGCTTTAATGAGCTTTCGCTGTAATGATGAAGGAAATTGTTTTGAAGCACAATTTCCATTGTCAATGGCTTCCTCACAGTTTTAATGAGGTTTCAATTCAAGTGCGACTTGCAAAGCCTTTGCTTAGTGGGCGCTTAAGAGAACTTTCAGTTGCGGCATAAAACACTTTGTTTATGCACACAGTTCGCAGTCCCACACAAGCCTCGTCTTATGGCACTAGCATTTGGCTAAAATCTGAAGCATTCGCTTAAGTCTCTAGACCGCACGCTCTCAGGTTCATTTGGCCCCAACAGCAGACTTCATTGCCAGCTAAGCCTGTTGAGACTGCAGCTTAGCATAACACAAATATTTATTTAAACCAGCAACAATTTTTCGCGGACTAGACGCGCTTCTATATATATTTATATATATATTCTTTTTTGAGCCCTTGGTGCCTTTGGGGGTTTCTTCTTTTTGGCCGTTGTGGTTTATTTTGTATCACATTTGCGCTGGGCTGCGGCGGACGCTGTGCGTGAGTTGTCTGATAAATTCGAGTTTTGACAGTCGAATTAACCTGTCATGCTTGTCGCTGCCACGAGTGGGCTCTGTTAAGATCACAGACAACAGCTGAACGGCGTACAGCGAACAGCGAACGGCGAACGGCAAATTGCGAAATGTTGCATGTTTTGTGGCGCTCTAACATGAACAATAAACCAGCTCGTGTGACGTTGCATATGCAAAATGGAAAATGGCAAAAATCAAGCTGAAAACAAAGAGTGACAGAGAGAGAGAGAGAGAGAGAGAGAGATAGTAGCCCGAAGCGCATTTTCAAGAATTTCGCGCTAAGCTGGCTTCTGGTTTTTTTTTCAGTCACAGTTCTTTTGACTTGTTGACTTGGGCCTGGGCTTGACAGGGCGTCTGGTGATGTAGGAGTTCTTGACATTGCATAAACTGTCATTTAGTTTGTACGACTTGACAGCTAACCATTCATTTTCGGCAACTGCAGCAGCAAGTCGAACGAAAACAAAAAACAGAAAAAAGCGAAACTGTCCTACGAGCATTGTCTGAGTCGTGTCGAGTGCTGCTCAGCTCGCCACACAGTCTGAGGCAGCTCTCAAGAGGTGTCACACACAAATTAAATGGTTGCCTGTCAAACCTCACTAGAGCAGCAGCAAAAAAAAGTCAAGTTTCTTGCAGCTGCAGGTAAAAATGAGATTCTCGCATGACTCACGCACCTGTGATTTCTTGTGCTCCCCAGACCAGCACAGCCCAGCCACAGCTCGCCTTGGCTCGCACGTAAATGGCTGAATTTTTCAGCCAAAGTGCAGCGCAAATATTTGCTAATGTTCCGTCCGTGCATAATGCCACGCCCCTCCCTGCCCCTGCTGCACTGACTATGATTAAATGCAGCGCGTTAAACAAATTCTTGAGGCATTCGCCCAGCACCAGCACCTGACGTCTCTCAGATTTGTTATGCCCAGCTGTGTGTGTCCCTGCGTCACATCCTCAACTGAATTTGCAACTTGTTATGGCTGCCCCGACTATTTCTATGCATAAATTAGAGCACAGCCAGCTTAAATATAAAAAAGTGTTGCCACTGCTTGAAGCATTCAAAAAAGTGCAAAGAGAAAATTTATTTAGTTTTTTTAAATATTTTTTTTTAAAGCGTCATTTGAGCTGCTTATGACATAAACGAGACTAAACGGAAGCAAATTATGCATTAAAAACTTAATTTCCGCTGTAATTTAAAACTTTAACAATTATAAATCTAAAAAAATTGATGATTTAATAAAAAATAAGCGCATTTGACAGTGTGAAACAAAAAAAATCAGCAAATGCAAATTAGTCAAGTTTCATTTCCATATATGCATAGCTGTCAACAGAGGTTGCTCTTCCTTTTTTTTTTTTTAACTCTCTTGTAACCTGTTTTTCACTTCCCCTAAACAAGAAACTCACTTGACTCACTGCTGCTTCGGCTGCTGCTTGAAAGAGAGTATATTTGCTGGGCTATGCTGAGGGTAGCGAATGGGAATGAAACATGTAGAATTATATAGTGAGGCACTAAGTTGCCTAGACCAAGGGTCATATAGTTTCTTTACTTTATGAGCGAGCTGCTCTCGCTGTCTGTCTGTCTGTATGAATGCTACATATAGAGATTGAGAGCTAGGAACTTAATGCCCTCAGCATAGGTTAGCCATGAGCGAGCTAATCAAATAAATACTTGAATATATATTAATGGGAGAAGTGCAGAGAAATGCTGGAAATTATCACTGAGTACTTGAAGGGCGTGAATTATTTTTTTTTTTTTGTATAGCATAAAAAATTCATATTATGCATAGCAGTAAAAACTTTATTAACATGTATTATAGAAAATTTAATTAAATTATTTAAGGGTAGAAAAGACAGCTAACTATATTATTTTTCAAAGCTCTATTGCTATAAAGCTGAATTGGGCAAGTAAGTTTAGTTTACTCTATAGATATATATTCATATTGATAAATATTAATAATAAAATATATTTATAAAAATATCGTCTAGCTGCTGGCTCGCTGAAAAAAGATCCTATGATAAAAAAAAATAAAAAATAAAAATAAAAAAAAAATAAAAAAAAAAGTATAGTTTACTCTATAGATAGTTAAAAAATATAAATATATATATTCATATTGATAAATATTAAATATAATATATATATTTATAAAAATATCGTCTAGCTGCTGGCTCGCTGAAAAAAGATCCTACGATAAAAAAATTTTAAAAATCCTTTTATAAAATTTATTTTTATAAAAAGTTCTGCTTATGAAAGTTTTTCCATAAATTAATCATGAACTGCCAAAATTAAGCATTCAAATATTTCTTTTATTCATTCATGCAGAATTTTAATTCATTTAAAGTCTGCTTAAAGTATGAAAGAGTATTATGCAGTTAGTAAAGGCCTAGTGCAAGGTGCTTTCATGTTTTGATTTGCTCGGCTTTTGCTGCTGTTGCTGTTGCTGTTGTTCCTGGCTTGTTGTTCTTGCTGTGGGTCAACTTGTTTCGCAGCGTCGAGAGGAAGCAATAAAGGAAGCCCTAAAAGGGTGTACAGTCCAGTACAGAAGTTGCAACCGCACTGCAGCAGCAGCTGCCACAAGCCTCTTGCCTTGCCTTCTCTGCTGCTCTGCGTATTGCGTATTGGTTGTGGAAGGTAGCGTATTAAATTTCACTTTCAAAATTGTTGCCAACTGTTCAGAACTGTCGACAGTTGGCCTGGTGGTGCAGCTCTACACAAATAGTAGCTGCTGCTCATTGATTTTGTGGCATGTTGCACAGAGCAAGCAGTTGCAATCATGTCCAGCTGGAATTGCAAACAACTGTGTGGCCAATTGTCGGTTTGGCTTGCGTGGCATGTGCGTACTGCGCGCTGACATCAAGTGCCACGGATTGGGTTCTGTCCAGCCATGGGTATTTTGGTATTGGATTACTAGAAGAGCGAGGGTCGAGCACCTTATTACTGCCACCGACTGTGGCACGAATCGAAAAACGCAACTGATTTATGACAGGTAAATGAAAGTGGCTTGACCAAAGCTGAAGTTCTGCTTGGAATAGATTGAAGGCATCAGGTTGCACAGAAACTGGCAGAAATGACTAATGATGAAACTGAAACCCCGCCGACCAGAGCCAGATTAGTAAAAGAGTTATGTGAACTTGAATTGCTAACTGACCACAGAAGGCAGAAACCACTTTAATAATTTACGCTAACAAATGCTAGAAATTCTAGTCAAAGTTTAACATGTCTATAAACTGTTTTATTTTGGTATTTTAAAATTACTTTGAATTTGAAATATATTTTATTTAGCATATTTTGGAAATTTATTTTATGTTTGCATATTTAATTTAGTTTTCATTTGCACATATTTTATATACTATATATTAATTATTATTTTTTGTTAACTTATATATTTTTAATACTCTTATATTAACATATTCATATACTCTTATTTATTTTATATATGAATTTAAATTTAATTTTATTCAAGCATTATAAAAAACTTATTTTCTACATTTATTTATTGGTTTAAATATATATTTATTTATTTTTTTATTTTTATTTATTTATTTATTTATTTTTACTTATTATTTATCTTTATTTCTTTATATTTTTTTATGATTATATTTTATATATTCATATTTAATTTATTTATGTTTTATAATTAGAATTTTCATATATTTTATGTACTAATATATATATAAATAATTTTTTTAGTAATATTTTAATTACTTATCTTAACATATTCAACTATTATTTATTTATATTTTATAAATGTATTTACATTTAAATCTAAGCCATTATTGCCGATCAATTTTCTAAATCTAATTTTTATTTTAAATATATTTTTATTTAAGATTACATTTTTCTTTATAATTTTATTATAAAATTCTTTTTATATATAAAATAAAATTCTTTTTTATTTATTTATTTTTATTTTAAATGTATTTTTATTTAAGATTATATATTTTTTTTAAATAATTTGATTTAAAAATTCATTTTTATATATTTTTTTATATATTAATAATACATTTATTTATTTATTTTTTTATATATTTATATTTGATTTGCTTATATTTTTTATTATTTTTATATATATTCTATATTTGCACTTTATATTATTCAAGCATTAGGGACTATTTATTTTCTCTTGCATTTCCCCAATTACTAATTGCAGCTCTTTGGCTTTGTAAACAAATTAAAATGCATTTCTATTTCACACAAATGCTTTGTCCATGACTCATGCAGCGTATGCGCAATTCGTTCTAGTTCTATCTATTTATAGGGCAGACGCACTCAAAATGCAATTAGCGCTCTACTTTGTTGCCTCTGTTTGTTGTTGCAATTAGTTTGGCTATTTTATGTTCTGAATTGGCTAAATATCGAAATACAAATGGGTCGCGTTCGCTTGGATATTTGAAAGCAACTTAATTATAGCCACACTTGACTCGTCTCCGCTAAGCCAACTAATCCGCAACGCACAAAGCAAAGTTTCACAACTCCGGCGCTCACATTTCCCACACTGTAAATAAATCATTTTACTGGCTGGCATTATTTGCCACTTCAGTCATAAGCTTACGATCTTAAGATTCCAAACAAAAACCACATTTGTTGCGGTTACTCCAACTGACCCTCGACCCGCCCTCATCCAGCCACCCACGCAGCTGCAGGTGATATGTGTACTTAAGAACTTAAAAACTTGAGAGCGAGTTTCGGTTTGCTTTTCGAGTTTGGAAGTTGACGCTGTGGCTGCATTCAAGTTCTTAGTTGAGGTCAAGTTTACCGTCCGCCCAAAGTGTTGACACAGCTCTCAATTTGTAATTTGTTCGCACAGTCCTAAGGGGAGGGAGCGAGGGGCGTGTCCAGATTATATTTGCATTAATGCGACACACACATCAAAGTAAGCAAATAAAAAATGTATATATGTAAATAACTTTTTTGTGTTTGAGCAAAAGTTTTGTCGTGCTGAAACTTAAAGCTGTGCCAACATTTGGCAGCCAGTGGCAAAAGAAAACGCATTTTCTTATTTAACAAGTTAAATAAGTTGCGGTCGTGCTTAACTGACTGCTCGCTACTCGCTATTGAGGTGGGGAGATGAGGGATTTAGTGAAGTATTAAGTTTTGAGTTTCGCACTGAAATGAAATGCAAAATTGAATAGAAATATTCGAATAAAACCTAAAAAAAATATATAAATAAATAAATAATAAAAAAAAAAATAAAATACAAAAAAATAAATAAAAATAAAAATAAATTAATTATAAAAAGAAAATATAAATAAATCAATAAATAACAAATTAAAAAATATATATATATAAAAAAAATTAATTAATGAATAAATACATCATAAAATAATTAAATACGTAAAAAAATAAATAAAATAAAAATTAAATTAAAATTAAAATAAATATATAAACAAATTAAATTAAAATAATTATTTTACAGCAAATAAAATTTAAAAAATAAATTAATGAATAAATAAATCATAAAATAAATAAATACAAAAAAAATAAATAAAATTAAAATTGAAATTAAAACAAATTAAATTTTAAAAACTTAATTTACAAAAAAAATAAAATAAAAACGAAAATAAATTAATGAATAAATAAATCATCAAATAAATCAATACGTAAAAAATAAATAAAATAAAAATAAAAATTAAATAAATAAATAAACAAATGAAATTTTTTTAAATAATTAAATTAATTTTAAAAAATAAATAAATAAATTACATTTTTCTCTCAGCCAACTTTGCGTATTATATAAATTCGTGTGGTATTTGATGTCAAATAGGAGCAGATGTTCAAGAGTAGTAGGTTTCTAATAGGAGTAGGTGTCTAATAGGAGTAGCTGCTTAGCTGTAGTAGTGTAGCTGTCTAATAGTAGCTCTGGTCTATATGTGGGTGTCTATATGATTATGCATATCGGGCAAGCTTATGCAGGTAGCATATCATACTCTATTTCATTTTACATTTACACAATTAGTCTAGGTTCGCAGCGAGTTACACTGCTGCCTTGTCTCTTCCCTTCTCTTTTTGTATGCCGAACGAGCTTTGTGCGTCTTGCAATGACTCTCTAGTAGTTCGTTGCTATGTTCGGTGCCCTTTTACAATAGCAATTGCAATTGCATTATACCCGATCGAACCAACTCTCTCACTCTCAAAATCAAACACAAACTCTCACTAGCAATTGCCATTGCTTCGTCGGCTTCATTTCACAGCTTAATTTAACTTAAGAGTTCTGCAAAATAATTTTATACCAGCTATTGCAAGCCAATATACTCTCTTATCACTACTTAGGCGCGCATAAAAAGAAGGCAAAGTTTCCGCTTCGCGTTTCCCCCTTTTTGTGTATGTATGTAAATATTATTAGAATGGGACGCAGCAGCAGCAGCGTCAGCGTCAGCAGCGGCAGAAGTTCAAACACATTTAAATTAGGCCTGAGCGCATTTTGATGATGCTTAAAAACTTTTCAACAAATCTCGCGCTCGCTCTCTCTCTCTCTCTCTCTCTCTTTGCAGCTCCATCTCCCTCTCGCTCTCTTTGCTTATGCTTCTTACAAGGAACAAAGTTTTTTGTTGACAACATTTTTTGCTTGTTAGTTTTGTTGTTGTTGTTGTTGTTGCTGCAGTTACATGTTCCCATCATTATAATGTGTAATGCTTTATTACAGTAACTTTTTTACGCAACATTTTGTCGTAATTTTATATATTTTTTGTTATATTTTTTTTTTCATAAGAAAAACAAGAAACTTCTTTAAATAAAGTTGTCAAGTCAGCAAATTTCGCTGCGTTTCGTAGGTGTCATGAAGTGAGGGCGAGACTCAACTTCATCTACTTCAGCTTGTTATTTTGTTCTTAAGGAAATGCATAATGGAAATGTATTAAATTAGACTAAAAATGTGATTTGCATAACAACTGTCTTGGACGTTGATCGGAATCATGTTTATGCTCTTGCTGTCTCTTTCTCGCTTACTTGACCCATTGCCACTGAGCGAAGCTGCGCAACTTTAGGCTCGCCTTTAATGCCTCTCTCTCTCTCTCCCTTACTCTCTCTCTGTCACTCTCTCTACTGTGCTTATGTTAAGCGCCCTTTTGCAACTGCAAGCGATATTTTAAGCTGATTAACTTCTTTAGTATGGACTATATGGATATATATAGCTGCGCGCCCTTAGATTTACTTCTTGGTTCATAAATCCTCAGCTGAATTGTAAATCGCTTATAGTTTTTGCTCTTCAGCTGTAAACCGCATCAGCAATATATATACACAAACTATATATGAAAGACAATTGCCACAGCAACATTTAATACTGTCAAACAGAAATTGGCAGCATCGTGTGGCCACGTTGACATTTTGTTGTCCCAAGTTGAATGTAAGCGGCTTTTACTTATCGTTTGACATTTTTCTGACTTGTGCAGTACACACACACACACACACACACACACACGAAGACTGGCTACCCTCAATTTGGAGCATATCCAAGCCTCTCTCTCTCTCTCTCCACTCCCCGCTGACCTCTATGGCTGCTGCTGCTGGCCTGCACTTGCTCACATGCAATGTTTATGTGCTGCCTTTCAGA
Organism: Drosophila buzzatii; assembly: GCA_035045845.1. NCBI lineage: Eukaryota > Metazoa > Arthropoda > Insecta > Diptera > Drosophilidae > Drosophila > Drosophila buzzatii. Next base: position 42,301 of record JAWNOS010000335.1, read on the forward strand.
GCTGCAAAAAAGAAGGGAAGAACAAAATCTGAACCACAACAAAAGACTGTCGAGTTAAGCACCGATACAAAAGCAGCAAAAAGAAAAAAAAGGGAAGCGAATGACACTTTGTATGTAAAATCTGCACATAGTCAGGGAAATGAACTATAATCAAAGATTTAACGAGCATACGGATCGACTTGATATCAAATTTGATGCGTGCTTATGAAAGACAAATATCTTGAGCTTAAGCATGAAGGGCAAAATGAGTAATGAAAATTCTATGAAATAAATAAATAAATAAAATAAAATAAAAATAAATGCTGCAATGTGGTAGAGCGATTGGCATTTGAGTAATGAAAATTCTATGAAATAAATAATAAATAATAAATAAATAAAATAAATGAAATAAATAAAATAAATAAAATAAATAAAATAAATAAAATAAATAAAATAAATAAATAAATAAAATAAAATAAAAATAAATGCTGCAATGTGGTAGAGGGATTGGCATTTGAGTAATGAAAATTCTATGAAATAAATAATAAATAAATAAAATAAATAAAATAAATAAAGTAAATAAAATAAATAAAATAAATAAATAAATAAAATAAATAAAATAAATAAATAAATAAAATAAAATAAAAATAAATGCTGCAATGTGGTAGAGCGATTGGCATTTGAGTAATGAAAATTCTATGAAATAAATAATAAATAATAAATAAATAAAATAAATAAAATAAATAAAATAAATAAAATAAATAAAATAAATAAAATAAATAAAATAAATAAATAAATAAAATAAAATAAAAATAAATGCTGCAATGTGGTAGAGGGATTGGCATTTGAGTAATGAAAATTCTATGAAATAAATAATAAATAAATAAAATAAATAAAATAAATAAAGTAAATAAAATAAATAAAATAAATAAATAAATAAATAAATAAAATAAAATAAAATAAAATAAAAATAAATGCTGCAATGTGGTAGAGCGATTGGCATTTGACTTTGGGTTTATTTGTTATTAATTAAAATTTAAAAAATATATATATATTTTTTAAATTAGTAAAAGTTAATTGGCATTTATAATAATTATATTGCCCTACGATTAGGGGTCTGCCTGGTCCGTCAATTGGTTCAGGATAAATGCAACTTGAGGCCTCTTCAGAATAATTAAATTGTAAGCACCAGTGCTTCAAATCATACTGATTTATTGATTTGTCTAACAGCAAAGCACATTAGAGAGCGCATCTAAGTGCGAGCAGTGGGAGAGCGAAACTCCTATGCTCGCTGTGACAGCAATCACAGTTTTGCTCTGCACACTGGTTACAATCGTATTTATATTACAATTCAATATCATATCTATACAATTTTCAACAAACAAAAGGGCATGTCTTCAAATGCCTTAACAAATATGAAATAAAAATTTAATAATAAATCATATTTTAAGTCTAAAGGGTAAGAGACGCCTAGTTGGAATAGCCTGACTCAAAGATATCTCGAAATTCTTGTCGAGTCTCTCTCTAACTAGCCTAACTAACCTACAATTATTATGCAATTATTAAAGACAATTATTCAAAAGACAAACAAGGTCAAATCAGCCTAGCTGTTGCTACTGTTAAATAATTTGCTGAAATAATTTGCAAATTTACAAAAATAATAAATATTATATAGGTTTCATCAGTTAAATTACTAATATAAATTTTAATATATACAAAATATATTCAGCTAAATTTTGGACAAATTTTCAAACGAAAATCCAAATTAAATAAAAATAAAAATTTTAAATATATTAAATATATTATGATATATAAATATCTTATATTAGCAATGTATTTTAACTTTAAATGATAATTGTCTAATTTATATTTATATTTTATTTGTAAAGTATTTTCAACTTGCAATTAATTGCTTTTTGCCAGCTTTTTACTCAAACTCAGCTTTTACAAAATCAACTACTTTGTCATATGAGCTCTTCAGCTAGATAGCTGTGAAGAAAACGCACATTTCCTTTGAAGCTGGAAAGCCTCTGAGCTCAAAGTGTAGCTGCATTTGTGACTAGAAATCATTTTAGCACATGCTTTGCATTTAGTGCAGCATATAAAGCTTTTTGTCTAAAAGAAAGCGAGACTTTGCTAACCTGCACGCTTGCTCTCTCTCTCTCTCACACACACACACACGTACACTCTATTTCTCTCGCTCTCATTTGGTCGCTTAATCAGCGCTTAAGTAGGAACTCGGAAAAGCCGCCAACCGTCAACCTTTCCGCACTTGCGCTCACTTGAACTTAATTTGGTGAGTGGTTTGAGCGCAGGCATATTTGTTCCCCTCTCAGTTCCGCATTTACCCAAAGAGCGAGCGCGTCATAAACGTCTGGTAAAACAGTGGAAAATACAACGATAGCAAGCGCAGCAGAGATGTGTGGGTGAAGGGAGCGCAGTTGAGGGAAAAATAATATAAGAACAACTGAGCGTATTCTGGGCTATGCCGGGCTAGGCTGGGCTGGCAATAAAAACGCACTTGGCTACCTCACTCGAGGCACAGCTCGTTGCCTTCAACAGTCTGTCGACTGGTTACCACTTCCGGCGGCAAAAGCGGTTCCTGCCACAGGTAACCAACGGCAACCCCAAAATGTCTGGCCTGAGTGCCAAGTCGAGTCGAGTCGACTCGAAGCGTTGCGCGTTCAGTTGAGCGTCTGGGAGCAACATATGCAAATTTAATATTTTTATTAAAAAAGTTTTTTGGACCACACAAAGAAGCAGCAGCAGACGCAGAGACACAGCACACTTTACAAAGAGTGTGAGAGAGAGAGGGCGAGAGTGTGTGAGAGGGAGAGGGAGATACTGCTCTGTGGCACTGTCGCTGTTTTAATAGGGAAGCGAATTAAGTGCCGCGGTTCGAGCAAGTTCCTTTTCCCTTTTTTCTCTCTTTGCTACCAACACTTTCTACCTTTTCAACTCTCACTCAGGCTGTCCTTTCCATATAAAAAAAAGTACAAGTTTTTTTATCCGCATGCTGAACCCTTTGCCACACCTCTGTCGAGCAGCTTCAGCAGCATTTTGTTTGTTCTGTTGCTCAGTTCGCTTTTGTTATTGTTGGCGCTTCGCTTGTATTGTTAGTCAGTTTTCAGCTCCTTTTCTTGTGGAACAACTAATATTGCCTCTTCTGCTGCTGCTGCTGCTGCTGTGCGAAAAAATTGCAAAATTTGTTAGCAAAAAGCTTTTGGCCCGCCCCGCCGTTGGCTAAAGTTTATTATGTGCTCGCTGTTTGCCTAATGCGTCGATACAGCGCCGGCGAAACGAAAATGAATATATAATATTGAAAGAGCATATATAGAGAGTGCTTGATATAGTGAGGAAGCTCTTTTTACAAGAATTTCAATTTTAGCTAGAATTTTTTTATGTAGTTTACGGAGATGTGCTTAATCTATAGACTAGATAGAATTTTTTTTATTTATTTATTTTTTAAATAGTTGTGCAATATATTTCTAAAGTTTTTGAGATACTTGGACAAAAAAAGCTGTAATTTATATAAATTTTGAGCTTCGTATGACTGTATTTTATGCAAGAGAAGTGGAAGAGAGAGCAGTGAAATAAATTAATTTGTCAGAGTATCGCTTTGAGCTTGAAACTGGAGGCAGTTGCTCGATTTGGAGAGAGGGCAGAGGCCGCAAAGTACAATTACATCCAGGCATAGTCGCTTCATCAACATAAGAGCTGTTAAAACCAGCATCTCAATATATCAATATTAATTTTTGCAATCGAACCATGGCTCATTAATGTAAGGGAAAGCAAGCTTGCTCTTTACCATGTTCTAGAAATTCGCTTACAGAATTTATGGTAAATGAATTTAATTTTCTCGCTCATTTTGCAGGAAATTTTAATTAATTTTCAAAATGCATTTTTTAAATAATTTTATTATAAATTATTTATTTAATAAAATTACAATATATTTCAATTAAAAAAATTATTTATTATTTATTATTAATATGTATAATAATTATATTACAAAATATTACATATAAAATAATTACTAAAAAATTATTCTATCTTATTAGTTTAAAAATTTTTAAATTCGAAATATAAATTAATAAATTATTCGCACAGTTTGTTTGAAACAACAAACATATTTAAAATTAGATTATTATTTTTTTAAATATATTTTAATATAATATATATTTAAATATATATTATATTATATAATAAAAAAAAAAAAAAAATATTATAATATAATATAATATAATATATATTTAAATATTTTAATTTAAATAATAATATTGAAATTGGATTAAATGAAATTTAAATTAATAATTAAATATGTTAAAAATTTAATTTATTGTGGACATTATAATTGAATTTTATTTCTATTTATTTTATTTGTTTTTTTGTTTTTTTTATTTGTAATTTAATATAAAAATCTTAGCAAGCTAAAAAAAGTCTTTTCCATAAGCAGCTGAGCAAAACTTGGACAATTGAATTTTTATATCTATTTATTTTACTTGTATTTTTATTTTTCATTTTTAATTTAATATAAAAATCTTAGCAAGCTAAAAAAAGTCTTTTCCATAAGCAGCTGAGCAAAACTTGGGCAATCGATGGACTTATCGATAACCATTATCAATGATTTTGCATTTCTACTGCAAATCTTTTAGCTATCTTCAAGCTGTTGTCTATGTCTATGCTGCTCAAGCACAGCTTTGCTCTTATCTACTACAGAGTCTTACTCTCTCTCTCTCGCTCTCTCTCTCTCTCTCGCTCTCTCTCTGTCTCTGTCTCTGTCTCCTTTCCTGTTTCCTTAAAATATTTCCTTAGCATTTGCCTCACCTTCTCCACATTTAACTTATCTAATAGCTTCCGCCCACAAAAAAAGAAGCTAAACGAAATTTTCTGTACCCAGCCCTAATTTAATATTAATTTCAAATTGAATTTGCATTACATTTTCAATTTGGCAACCACAAGCCTGATTGAAAATATAAATATATACATATACGGATAGTTGGGGTGGCAGTGGCAATGGCAATGGCTGCGTATCAGGACCTAAAGGACCTTCGTCAACATTTAAGGTAATGACAACAGCAATGGCCCATAACAATAATGAGAATTTCTTAACCCGAATGTATGTTTGTGTTGCTCCTTCTATGGGGGTCATAAATAAAACAAACGACGCAAACGATAACCACAAATTCCATTAAAAATCTCATAGCCACATTTGCTACATTGCTTCATTATGATGTGCTAGGTGGAGTCGCAACTATCTACCTCTTTTTTTAGTTGTCCTGCCCTGAGGACTAGAACTAAGCAGCTAGCTAAATGTGTCTACAGATAACCCAAAAACCCAAAACAGAGCAGTTGAAAATTATGTCACAGCTCTTTGGTTCACCTGTCTGACCTCAGCTAGCTGGCAGTCAACCCACTCAGCACGACGGGTGGCGGGAATTCGTTTGACCTTTGCTTTTGAATAAAGTGCTGTGAAAATAAAAACCAAATAAAATGAAACAAAAATGCGCACAAAAACAGTCAACACGAACAGAGTTGGGTTCGGGTTCGGGTTTGAGTTTGGGGTTGAGTTTGAGTTGCCCATGCTCCATGCTCTATGCTCTGTTCACTTTGGTTCCATCCTCGCATAAAAATTTGCTTTTCTATGCCAGGTTGACATTACCCCCAAAGTTGTTTTTTTGTTTTTCCTTGTTTCCCTTGTTTGTGTCTCGCCTTGCTTTCGTCGCTCCTGAGCAGCTTGTGACTTGTGCATAAATAAATTTTCGCATGTTGCCAGCACATTTGGCTGGCTGACTTCACGTCTCATCGTGCCACACTATTTCCCTTTTCTTTTCTCTCTCTCCCTCGCTCTCTCTCTCTCGCTCTTTGTATTTTCTTTTGTTAATAATGCTTCTCGGACGTAATTAGAGCTTAGCTGTGAGCATGTTTAGCTTTTAAACTGTGTCACCGTCAGCTCGTTAGCTCGATTTTCCTTTTCCTGTTGTGGGCTGCATATCACGCCCTAACTTTACAATGTCGAGCGTTGATTGATTGAGGCAGCTCGAAATTAAATTTGAGAGCATCCATTTCAATTTTCTATAGTTAAACTAATAATTGTAACTCTTTTCATATATTCTAATTCATTTTCTCTCTCTTTTACTCTCTCTTTGCAGGTAAGACGCAAATTGATCACTTGCCAAAAATTGTCGCATAGCAAAAGTTTAAGTATATAAAATGTATTTCTTTTCTCTTCTACGTCTCTTTTATTATAAATTGCTATGTTTAAAGTTTGTGATTGCCATGGCAATTGCTGCATGCGAAAGGCACCTTTATTTATTTTCGCAAACAAACATGCGAAATGTGGCTGAACATTTATCTCTTTCGTGTTCTCGGGTCAAGTATGTTCTGGGCAGCTGCTGCCTAGCAGGAGACGACGCTCCTCGCTCAAGCGTAACAGAAGAGAACAGAAGGCTGCAACAACAACTGTGGCAATAGAGAAATGTCTTTTATGCTTGCAATTGGCGCGTTACGCTTGAAGTGCGGCCAACTGTGTTTTCGTTTTTAGGGCTAACTGACCTACAGGGGCCACATGAACTTGCAACTTTGGGCAAATGAGTTGCCTGCTTGATGCAGTTTGATAGCAGAGCATGCTGCTGGTGGTGGTTGGGCGCAGCCAAGCGTCACGGCCAAACGAGTTCACAAATGTAATTATTGAGCGTGGCAGCAGCAGCAGCAAACAACTTGCAATGAGCTGGTAACAAGTGTCGAGCTGCTGGCTCTACTTTTGCTGCTGCTGCTGCTGCTTCTACTAGTTCTTGCTGCCATAAAAATAGGCATTGTGGGGTTAATAAAGCCAGCAGCAGCAACAAACAACTGTTGCTGCTCAGGAACTCATAAATTTGAACACTTGTTCGACTCGAAGCAGCAAACTAAATAAGTTGTTTGGCAACATATTAATGCGGGCTGGGCGTGTGTGGGTGTGGGAGAGAGAGAGAGAGAGGGAGAGAGAGAGAGGGAGAGGTAGAGTGTGTGGCTGGCATAAATTCTAGTTTTATTTTAGGCTCGGACTTGGCCTAATGTAATAATAACGTAGATTTTATAGACACCAAAATAAGCTGCAATGCGTGTGTGTGTGTGTGTGTGTGTGTGTGTGTGTGTGTGTGTGTGTGTGTGTGTGTGTGTGTGTGTGTGTGTGTGTGTGTGTGTGTGTGTGTGTGTGTGCATTAATTTCACACATTTACACAGCACTTTTGTGTCTCATTTTTCTTTGTGCGCTGGCAAAACTTGCCTACGTAGAAAATAAGCATAGAAAATGTGCGTCACGAGTGAGAGAGAGAGAGAGAGAGAGAGAGAGAGAGAGAGAGCATTAAGTATACGCAGCGCAGGCCAAACGAAAACAACTTTTGCACGTACATTGACTTGTTGCCCACATGTGCGAGCATACACACAAGTCCCTCTACCCCCACTCTCCCTCCTCTCTCTTTCTCTCTGTGTGTGTTTGTTTTGATAAGAGTTGTGCGTGTGTGTGAGCGTAGCAAATTGAAATAAATCTTGACAAGTGCGCTGCGTACATTGCCTGGCAAGCTTGGAGCAAAACGAATTCCTTGGCCAAAAACAAGACGAGGAAGCAAATTAATAACTAGGCTGCGAGACGTCATGGCCATATATTACCTCACTTAGATTAATTATGCCGGCAAGGGTGTTCCAAGCAGCCCCCCAGCTCTGCCTGCCTCCCATCCTTCTGCCCACTCTCCCAATTCACTCTCTCTCTCTCCCACTGATATATTTGCGCACGTAAATTGCCTGCGTTGTGCAAAGTGAGTTAATAATTTAAAAACAAATGAAACAGACTCATATAAAGGCAGCACAAATAACAATTGTCTACTTATTTGCCTAAAGAGACCTCAAGCGCCTTCCATTGCGCCTCGCTGTTTACTCCAGATAAGTTAAAAAAAAATGTGTAAATAATAGAAAATTGTATTTATTGCATTGCAAATGCCAGTGTGTGCGTGTGTGGGCTTTATCTATATTTAGATATTTCCAAAAGTCACCTGCGAGTGGGTGCCACAATTTACAGTGAAAAGGTTTTTCCTTTGGGCCCACTGAATCAACATTTCTGCTACTTTTTGCAATTTCCGTATAAATTACAGTATAAATATTTAAAGTTTACCTGAATATTTATTTTTGGCTATGCATAAGAAATATGAAAATTTATTTAAAGCCAAGCCAAGTTCGGAGAATTCATATTTTGATGACTGTTTGGAGAATGCCAAAGGGTATATTGGTTTTGTTGGAGGTAGATTGGAGGTAGATGGAGATAGATAGAGGCAGATAGAAGCAGATAGAGGCATATTGCTGCCAGATTAATATAGAGAGAAGCATATGATCCCAGATGAAGACATTTCATGCTCAGAAGTAAATCAATCTAGTGTTTTATATTATTTACAGTATGAGAATAATATACATTATATAGGAATACCCTTAATTAATTTAATAATAATTTAATATGAGATATTGGAGTGACATAAATTGTTATAAAAATATATATATATATATTTTTTTTTTTTAATTTATAAAATAATATTTTTATTCCAATATATCACTATAAATAATATAAAAAATTTATTCAAATTAGAAACGTTCTGAGAAACAGACTATCTTTGAGACGTTTCAAAAATGAAATATTTTTTATAATTATTATTATTTGACATGCATTATGAAAGAGTATTTGGCTAGTCGATTCAGCTCGAGGCAAACAACAAGAAACAAATAAAATCTCTGAATTTCCCTTAAACGCATTTATTAACTCCTCCACAGCTTGAGCTCTGCCCACACACTACGTAAGCTGCTTCACTTCTCTTCATTTCATTCCCTTACATTCCATTCCATTTCATTTCATTCTTTTAGTTTTTCTATATCCAGCTGTCTGCATTTCATTTCAAAATTATATCTTATTAAATTTACCAACAAAAAACACGCAATTGCCACGCCTCTTAAAATTAGCATGCAGACAATTAAAATTCAAGGCGCTCAAATAAAGTGGACCACAGTGCAGGGCAAAGGCACAGCCAGATAAAGAACTCATATAATCATTTTGAGGATTTGTATTTGCTGCAGGACGTGAGCTCATGTTCGCAATAAATCTAAGCAAGAAGCAGAGTGGCCGAGAGTGATGAGAGAGAGAGAGAGAGAGGGGGCAGAGAGCGCTTGATGATTGCCCACTGGCGTCAGTCGCAAATCAACGCAGCAGCAGCAGCAGCTGCCTCCGACTGCTGCTGCGACACCCACAGAACAATATCCCAGGTGGGTGGCTAATTAAATGACAGCAACGAATGCGGGATACGAAATTAACCTTTAATTTTTGATAAACAAGCTCGAGAAACACACTCTAAAAATATGCAAACCGAATGAATGAATGCAAATGAAGTGGACTCCAGCTGAGAGAAAGGCAAAGAGAGAGAGAGCGAGAGGGAGCACAGACTCAGCTCAGCAGGTGCCGGCGACTGGGATATAAAAAAAAAAATATTGTAAATAACGTTGCTTGTGGGCGGGGCTGGGCGCCCTCCTTCCGGTGCTCTCGACAGCCGTTTACATAATTTCAATATGGCGGCTTTTGTAGGCGCGCGCGTGGCCAGCAGACGAAACGGCCACTTAAAGGACATGCCAGAACCAGCCAGCACCAGCCAGGACTCACAGCAACAGCGACAGAAGGTTGTTGTTATGCTAGATGGCTGGGATTTTTTCTTTTTTTTTTTTTTCATTGTGCCCGAGATGAAAATGTAACAAAATAAAAATTTGTGTTTATGTTTTACTTGATTTTTGCTTTCATTGAGCAAGCAACAACGAATTGTGATAGAGCATGTGACATAAAGTAGATAATAGAGAGATTGTTTACATATTTATGTGACCTGACTTGTGTGTCCCACGTGGCGTAGCTACTGGGAACCAAGCAAATCACTTTCATTCATTATGAATGAGTGAGTTGCTTAGCTGTGCCCACGCGCATATTTTTTGTTTCGACTCTTACATGTATTTACTAATGCTAGTTGCCTTGGCTGATTACTTGATTGAGCCAGTGCCAAGCATTGCCTGCTGCTGTAATTAAAGTAAATTATGCTTGCCCCCAGACAGTCCAGTCTCCAGCTGGCCAGTGTAGGAGTGCTCAATTGGCTGCTGATAGTATCTACAGCTCATAGAGTCTTAAGCCTAATTTAGGAAAAGTTGTGGCCTGAACTGTGCACAGATTACATTGAATTGAATAAATTAGAAAATAAGAAAAAACCAAAGAAACTGCCTAAAAATATTTATTAATATTCATAATTATTTAATAATTACTTATTTATTAATATTCATAATTATTTAATACATATTATATGCACTTAGAGTTTTTACTGATCTTTTTACTTTTTACTGATCTAATGACAGCTTAATGTAATTTATAAGGAATATTTTATTAAAATATTTTGATATGTTTCCAAAGCGGTTTCTTAAACAGAAATTCATTTTAGATCACAAATATTCAATAAAAAAATGTTTTGAAATTATTTAAATAAAATCTTCACTTGTTAAACCAAATAAATAAAAAAAAAAATTTTAAATAAATAAAGTTTAGACTCAGTCTTATTTAAAAAAAATTATCTTCAAAGTTAAATTATTTTTATATCTTATTTAAAGCTTTTCAAAAATGGTATTAAAAGTTAAATTCATTTTATATATATAATTTTTTTTTAGTTTTTCGTGATTCAATATACATAATTATTACCAATAAATTTTATTTCAAATATTATTCCATTATTTTTTTTTTTTTTTATTTTTAATTTTTTTTTTTTATTTAATTTTTTTTTTTTTTTTTTTTTTTTTTATTTAATTTAAAATTATTTTTTTTTTTTTATTTTTTTTTTTTTTTTTTTTTTTTTTTTTTTTTTTTTAAAAAATAAAATTTAATTAAATTTAATTTCTTTTTTTTTTTTTTTTTTTTTTTTTATTTTACTTTCTAGCCCACAAGCAATTTAGTTGTGTGTTGTTGTTTGTTTTTTTGTTTGTTGTTTTTTTTTTTTTTTTTTTTTTTTTTTTTTTTTTTTTTTTTTTTTTTTTTTTTTTTTTTTTTTTTTTTTTTTTTTTTTTTTTTTTTTTTTTTTTTTTTTTTTTTTTTTGGTTGTGGGGGGGTGTTTGGTTTTTTTTTTTTTTTTTGGGGTTGGGGGGGGGGGGGGTGGGGGGGGGGGGGGGGGGGGGGGGCGGGGGGGTTTTTTTGTTTTTTTTTTTTTTTTGTGTTTTTGTGTGTTTTTTTGTATTTTTATATATATATATATATTTGTGGGGGTTTTTATTTTTTTGGGGTGTGGGGGGGGGGGGGGGGGGGAATTGGGGGCGGGCCCTCTTTTTTTTTCCCCATTTTATGTGTGGACAACTATTTACTAATGGTAGTCGGGTTGGCTGACGACTTTATTGAACCTATGCAAAGGCAACGGCTGCTACGGTAATTAAATTAAATTATGCTCTATGCTGTTGGCAAGGCAGCCAAGGCTTTAGCTGGGGCTCTGACTCCGACTCCTGCTCCAGCTACCCGTCTGGCAGTTTTCAATGCTTTGTCACATTAAAATTTAGTGTTGCTTTTAAGTGCCGGTAATAAGATATTTTGTATGCTTCTGGGCATTGGACAACACATCAGGCGCAACGGCCCCATAGAGCCATAGAGCCATGTGCTATATGTCCCTCACTCTCCCTCTCCCTCTCACTCTCTCCCTCTGTGTGTGACAAAAGCAGTTTGCATAATTTAAAAGGCCTAAAAAGCAACTATAAGTTTCGCCTGGCATTAGATATTTTTGCCAAAGATGTGGCACACACACAATCACCCAGAATCTATGTGGGCTTGAGCATTTGCTGGCTTTAAGTCTTTGCCCATTCGTGTTCACAGTTCGGTTTACAAGACCACAGAAAAGGGTTGCGACCATTTAAGCATTATATGACAACAGCTGCCTAATGCCAAGCCCGAAACACAGATGCCCATCATAAGCATGAAATAAATTCCTAAACTGTTCTAATTAAGTGGACAAAAAGGCAATCGTCAAGGGTCTGCGCTCAGCTGTACTCGAAATAAGAAGAGCTTTGCTCTGCTAATATGGAAATGCGGAAACATGTCATGATAAGGAGTCCATTGCATCAGCTGAATGTGGGAAATGTTTGACTTAATGACAGATTATATGAATTTGAAAAGCTCGCAGGCAGCAATTTGTAAGCTATGCTGGGCGAGAATGAGAGTTGGAGTAATTTAAAGTTCTTCTGATGAAGGATGATCGATTTAAAGTCATTAATATTATGTATATTTTATAAATTATATTTAATTTCGTATATTATTAAAAATTTTATATATTCTAACTCATTGGAAACTTTAAAATGTTCTCAGCTGACACTTTCTCATATTTGATTGCTATAAAAGTTCTGAGTTTCATTTTTATTTATTTTTGTTTATAAATATATTTTTGTCAGAGCTCTTTTGCTTTCTTTATGCTTTCTTACTTCAGTTGTCATGAGCTTTAAGGAACTTTCCGATTACTATCTAGCTTGCTCTTCCTTGGAAATCATTTAAAGCTCAAATGGCTTAAAGATAAACATATATATTCACAGCAGTTTTCATGTGCTTTAAAGCTTTAAGACTCTTCAAAGGACAACTTCAACTTAGTGCAACTCTTTTCAATATAAAATTCTATCCTCTTTGATACAAACTTATCAGAAGTGTGCAATACATCAATTTCTCAATCTCAAGTTGCTCAAAATATCAAAGTTCTGCAGCAATCAATACTTCTATAACACTCACTGTCCAAGTTCAACTAAATCACAACAGTTTCTAGAGTTTTCGTTAGAGAAACAAACTTTAAATAGATCGATTTTCCAAGTTCCACCTCTCTCTCTCACTCTCCGTCTCTGTCTCTCTCTCAGTTATTTGTTTTGTAATCAGCGCTATCAAGAGCAAAGCACGTTTAAGCTTACAGAAGACAACAGCGACAACAAAAACTAAGATGGGGGCGGCACTGGGCAGGGGCAGGGGGCAGGCAGGCAACAGTTACAAAGAAATGTTGGCAGACGTGTTAAGCGCCTTAAAGTATGCAGCGACGACATTGCAGACAGAGGTCCAAGACACGTGTGTCATTAGCACCGAAACTGGAGCTGCCAAAGCAACGCACACACGTAGCTCTTGAACTCAGCTTGATGGACAATTGTAGTGGGCGTGGCACACACACACACACACTCACTCAAATGACTCTGCCTCTGCTAGCTGCTAGCTGTCCGGCATGGCAGTCATAATCATAGCGCTTATCGTTAGTTCTGCTCTGTTCTATTTGCACCGAACTTCATAAAGGTGTCTCCCCAGAGAAGTGTGCTTCAGGTTGAGTTGTGAGTGCTATATACACACACTTTCCATCTGTCTCTCTCTCTCTCTCTCGCTGTCTCGCTCTCACTTTGTCTCTATCTGGGCTGCGTTTCTGTCCTAGCTTAATTGTGCCATGGGGAACGCTTAGCAGCAGCCACAGTGACATTGTTTTTGTCCAGCAACAGCAACAGCAGCAGCAGCAGCTGCCACGCCCACACGCCCGCCCTCCACTTAATTTGCATTGCTTGACTTTTGAGCCAAGAAATTTGCTTTTATAAAATCTATTTTTTATGCTGGTCACTGCAGTCAGTAAAAAGTTTTGCTCCAAACCTAATTGCTTGTAGAAGTTGCACAAGAAAATCTCAAAAAGACAAAAATTAAATAAAAACTTTTATATTTTGGAAAACAGCAAATTGAAATTGTAAAATACTTGAGCAACAAGAAAATTATTCAATTTATATATTTAAATTTTTTTTATATAAATTAAATAAATATAATAAATATTATCAGGCATTTATACAGTGTTTCTTAAAGACATATTTTATTTTTATTAAGTTGAATGACTTTTGCTTTACCGCACATCATTTTTCACAGTTATATATACCCTGTAAATGTTCCTTTTTTATTTAATAAATATTACAACGCCTTGCACTCTCAAATGCTTTTGCCCATCTCCATTTCCGTTTTGGCATTGGCAGTTGGCGCTCTCGCGTATCGATTAATTGATTGATGAACATGCTATGAATAGCAGATGAAGCTGATGTTATTACACATAACATATGAAGCGATAAGCAATACACACACACACACACACACAGAGAGCACACACATATCTGTGTGCAGCCTCAGCATTGCATACTTTTTTGCGCGCTCTATAAAAATTTGAAGCGAGCCATGGAAATGGCGCGAAGGCATATACTACATATACATATACGTACGTACGTATGTATGTCAGTGTGTATGTATATATGAACGTGCTAGGTGCCAGGCACGTGAGTGCTGAGAAGCAAAGCAGAAAAAAGAAGCACGGAAATGTATAAAAAAAAATGCTGCTCTTGGGGTAGCGGCATGAAAAATTGTTTGTATTGCATATTTTTAGGGGCTGACGCCAGGAAAGCGGCCAAGCGTGAAACATGTTATCGAAGCGCTTTTAATGGAATTAATGCAGGAAAAACGACCAAGCTCAGACTCACACACACTAAAGGCAGCCTAAGGAATGCAAAATGAATTAAATTTAAGGCTCAAACCAAAAATCCTTTGATTTGCTTTAAGGCTCCTCCTGCCTTGTTAGAGCTTCTCAGCCATTATTAAACTGATTTCAGCAGGTGCTGAATCCGTTGCGGCGCACTGGCTTAACTTTCATTAATTTCTTGTAATTTTCCTATTAATTAAAAATCAACAGTGGCTTTGTGTTTGAGCAGCTGCTGTCGCAATACTCTACGAGCAGCGAAAGAGTTGGGCAATATGAGTTGGGTAAATTGCGTTAGCAGAGACAGAGTAGCAAAGTCAGAGGTTGAGGGCGATTTTATACTGTGCAGTGTAAATTGGAGATTTTCTTTAAATATTTGATAAGCAAAATTTTAAATAAATTGAGCGATTTTTTAAATATAATAATAAAATAATTTATTAAAATTTAAAAATAAAAGTAAAAAAAAATATGGAAGCAGAGTTTCAAAAAATTTTTACATATGGAAATAAAAATTTATAAAAATAAAAAATAAATATATAAGATTAAAAAATGCAGACTGACAGATATACATTTATTTATAATTATATTAAATATTTTATATAAATATATTATTAATTTATTTATTTTTTAAATTGTTAATATATTTTTAAAGCTAAAAAAAAGAAACTCTACAAACTACAATTAATTTTAAAAATTAATCAAAAGTATGGCATGTTAAGCGTTAATTTATAAAAAAAAAATATGAAAGGAAATTGCAAGAAATATTAAAAAAAAAAGATATTATTAATATATAATATTAATATATATATATATACTATTAATATAATATATTAATGTTGTTTAAATTTTGAAATTTGTGACAACCTTGATTCAGGGCAAACATTCTATAATCTTTAATACAATTAATTCCTCTTTGAAAAATATAATTACTTGAGTGACTCATTTGTCTATATGTTAATTACTTATTATTCTGTAATCCTCGAACAATTTATTATCTTATTATATTTAAGAGTATCTAAAACTTACCTTACCGTTCATAACTTTTCAATTCAACACTTTATGTCACAAAGGCCACCCACAGCCAACGGCGTTCGTTAGATATGCAAAAAAAAAGTTCGAAAAAAAAAACACTACACTACACTACATGCAACTTGGGCAATTGAGTTATGAACGAGTGTGTATGCGTGTGTGTGTGTGATGCGTAATTAGGCAAAAACATATTACTTTAATGACTGGGACATGCAGCTAGCCAAGATTTAATTATGAGGCAACAGCAGCAAGCGGCCAAGCGGGCAAATTGAATTCGGGCTGCCAAGCGCAAAGGGACACAGGACACAGCAGCAGCTACAGCAGGAGCAGGCAGCAGGCAGCAGGCAATACCAGCAGCAGCAGCTGCCCTCAATGCCACGCCCACTCTATAGTAAACTCTACCAAAATTGACCATTAAAATCGTTTATGCATTTTGTGTGCTGCTTGCTGCTCTAATTGGTTTTACTGTTGTTGTTGCTCTGGCTCATGCTACTCCTGCTGCTGCTGCTGCTGCTGCATGGGAGAGGCCATAATAAAATATTATTATTAGAAATTAAATTTTTATGCGTGTTGCTAGCGCGCCTTTTATTGCACACTTTTAGGTGATTGGCTGCAGTCGCGGAAGTCGTCAATTTTAATGCCAGAACTTTGAATGGCAAATGAAGTTGACGAGAGACTATCGAAGCCCTTGCCAACATGAGCTGTATTTGCTAGAGACTCAACTTGAAATCTATTTAAATTCAAGTTAATTTGATGTGCTGTCTTTAGTTTAAATGTGAGATGAGTTACGACTCATAGATAAACACAGAGCTCAAGACCACAAAATGCAAGCCACACGCACACATTCGAGCTGAGAATGTGTCTCTGTCAGGCAGTTATCGCTGAATTATGCGGGCTGTTGACAGAGGAGTTTGTCTGGGGCTGAGTGTGAGGGTTAACCCAAGTGCTGAGTACGTTTAGCCTAAGCCACAAGTACACACACACACACACACACACATGCTGAAGAGAATGCTAAATGACACAGAGAAATTCAATGTCAAAGCGTTGGCGCACAAAAGAATATAACGATATGTGGAAGAAGAAGCAGCAGAGATGACGGCAAGACGTGGCAAAGGATGAGTAGAAGCGGACATGGACATGGACACGGACAGTAGCTAGTTGCGTCAATGGCGATGATGACAATGATGATGGCAGCCAGACAGTGAGAGAGAGAGAGAGTGGAGTGAGGGCGAGTCGTTCGTTCACACAACTAAATGTGAAAAAGTTTGATTTGCAGCCGGAGAAAGGAGGCAGGAAATGGTCTACATGGAAAAAAGATGTTGAAATATATGAGGAAAGCAAGCAGAAAGTTTTTTCTTTTCTTTTTTTTTTTGCGTTGCTGCGGAAACGGAAATAGAATTATAAAAGCCAAGCTAAAGACGTTTACACACCATACAAAAAGCAAATGCCAACTTAAGGGGTGAACCAGACAGAGAGAGAGAGACAGCAAGAGAGTGAGAGAGACACACACACACACATGTCGAGCAGATAAGAAAACTGTTTGCCAAAGGCTTAATGCTATGTCTGTGTATGCGTGCTCGTGTGTGTGTGAGTGGGGGAAACTTTTTGCCAAGTTCGCTGGGGCACAAAATTTATGAACAGACAACCGCAAAACTGTGTGCGGAGAGGGAGAGGGGCGGTCGGACTGAGGGTGGGGAATGCTTGAATCAAAAATGAAGTGCGATTTATGGTCATACAAATCAAAGTTTGGTGCTTGAGTTGATTGCTAACAATCTTTTGTATGCCAATGCCAGTGTTGCCTGAAATGCGACAGGAGCAGGAGCTGGAGCAGGAAATGGGGCAGTCCAGAGTGCGACAGAAGGGGAAGAGCTAAACATTTTAGGCTTCGACTATGAATGGGAATTTTGTAATATTTGACACTCGCTTGCGCCTGATGGCAGGTGTAGCCAAAGAGATTTGTGGTACAAATTAGTTGAAAACGCTCTGAAAAATGAGGTGATAAATTTTCGCAAAAACTTTTCAATTGAATGGCCTGGCCGGGCCTTGCTTTATGAACAATTATCAAAGCTGTGGTGAAATTTTCCTAACATTTTGACACAGCTCAGCTGATTTGTGTGTGTGTATAAGTGTGGCACACAAACTTTTGCAAGCCAGCTGCCGAGCACAGAGTGAGACAGAGAGAGAGAGAGAGAGAGAGAGGTGAGGGGCGTTAATGTGAATGGCCAATGCTCAAGTTTCCAGCGGTTTAGTTTATGAGTTTCAATTTGGTAAAGCGAAGGTAGCATTTGGCTACGTTTTGGGTTTTCGAGGCTGAGTTTTTGGGCTTGTGCTGTCATGCATTTATTGAGTCACTAATTTGACTATTGTTCGGCCCAAAGTGGGTGGAGAATGCGATTGATTTGAAGTGTTTGCCGAGCCAGGCAGGTGAAAGGATTGAAGCGATTCAAATGATTATAAACTTTAAATGAGATTCCAAAGGCAATTCAAAGTAAATTCAATTTGAAAGGGTGAATTGAATGCGTAACTGAAATAGAAAAGGGTCTAGTGTGGAGATAAATATAAATATAAATATATTTATAGCTCATTCGTTTAAATTGAATTAAGTGAGTGCAGAAAATAAACATATTTTATTTAAAAGACAAATTAAAATGAAATCATAATTGAATGGAATGAGTTCCTCTAATAAAAATATTTATTTAGATATATTTATATAATAATTTATATATCCAGTTATATTTATACTTTACATTATAAATCATAAATCAAGGCAAATATACTTTCCTTTTTTTTAAATTATAATCAAATAAGTATTTAAGGCACTTCTCAGCTTGCCATATAACAGCTGCTAGGAGTACAAAAGAGTTCAGTTTCTTTTAACCCTTGGCAGCCATTTAAGTTGAATCTTTGGCTAACCCAGGCACCAGCAGCAGCCAAACAAAGGTTACGTGTAGTACTAACGATAGCCCGCATCACCTTAGGCCAGAGTCCCGAGCAAACCCAAGCCCAAAGCCAAGCGACGCATTTGGCACGGCTAATTCAGCACAACATACGACGCATTACAGTTATAGTGGCAGGACAATCAGGACGAGCATTGCGAGCTCGGGCACTGCAGAGGATTTGCTACTTGAGAAATTGAATATTTCACATGTCTGTTTGAATTTTATACAGCACAGAAGAAGACAGCAGCAACAGCAGCAGCAGCAGCACAGAGCGGAAAAGGAAGTCTACCAAAGAAATAGAAGATAAAAAAAAAATAAAAGAAACGAAAAAAATGTGCGAAAACCTAACCAGCAAACCAAATGGGAAAATTGAAAAATACAAAAAAGAAAATAAAATTGAGAAAGGAAAAAATAAATCGAGAGAAGCTGCTGCAGCAGCAGCAGCAGCAGCAAGAGAAACGTGAAACGGCTGGGCGCCTAATTTAATATTCCACAGAGCAGGAAATTTGTGGACAGAGGCAAAGGGCGGGCGAGTAACACAGAGAGAGAGAGAGAGAGATGGAGAGAGAGAGAGGCAGACACAATCGAAATACAGACAGACAGTAGTAGAAAGAAAAGACTGGCAGACAGTTGAGACACAACTGATTGTCGTTTATGAGAGAGGGAGAGAGAGAGACAGCTGGTGATCCATGTTGTAAATTGCTTACCTTTTTCGCTCTGTAGTCGGAGCTGTTATAATAGTTTTCTAGTTCTGACAAACTTGTAAACTAAATGATATTTCCTTATATCATATGCAAATATGCACACGCAGAACTTGGCTCAAATGAAGCGTAAATTTACAAATTATTCTCAAGGCCTTTAAGCTGATAAGCAAATTGTTCTTTTATGTCAAGTAAACCTTGAAAGTAGGTCAAAAGGAAGAGACTAACAAATTCTTGGAAACAAAAATATAGAATAGAATTTTAAATTTCAAATCAATCAAGAAGCTAAAATGATTTAATGATAAATGTTGACATTTATTCATTGAAGTAGGTTAAATAAAGACATATCAGTCGAGTCGAGTTTACTGGGCATACATATGCATATTAATGTGTGTAATAGTATGTCGGAGGAGAGTAAAGTCAGCTTCCATAAACTATAAACTCTTATATATATTTGATCAGTGTAGTGAAGAGTAACTGAGGTGAGATGCGCCTGTGTGATGTAGTGGTATTTTTATATGAAATGTTTCAGACAGCAGCAGGTACTTTTATACCACACTTCAGCTGTGATCGAGAGTCATAACTAGCTCAATGAGAGTCTACTCAGAAGTGGAGCTGCTTAACTTGAGTGAAATTGTATTACCCCTATAAAAAAGCGAGCATGCAGCAGCGCAAACTCAGTCATAAATCTCAAGCTATGGTGATCAATAAACTCTTCTTCCTGTGTGCGTGGGTGAATAATTAAATAAATAATAATATTAAATTATAATTAAGCTGAATTGTAATAGTTATGAATATTTCATATTTAATATGAGTTATTTATATTTCATTATATTTACATTTTAAATTTTAAAGAAATATTTCTAAAAATATTATTTTAGATGATATTAATATATTTTTTGATTTCCTTTTTTTTAATAATAATAAATATAATAGTATTCATATATATTTTTATTTTTGTTTATTTATTTAATTTTTTAATTTTGTTATTTTATTTTATTATTTAATTTTTTAATAATATTATATGTATTATTATTAATATATTTAATTAGATTCATGACAATTATGATGAAATGAATGACATATTTTATTAAATAAATTGAAAAATAGAAATTTATTAAATAAATTAAAAAATAGAAATTTATTAAATAAATTTAAAAATAGAAATTTATTAAATAAATTAAAAAATAGAAATTTATTAAATAAATTAAAAAATAGAAATTTATTAAATAAATTTAAAAATAGAAATTTATTAAATAATAAAAAAAATAAAATTTTAAAATAATCATTATACAGAAATATATTTTATAATAATTAAAAAAAAAAGAATCATTATTTTCTTCATTTATTGTGAGTAAATAGACTAGAGTCTATGCCAAACATGCTAATGATCATTGAGCAAATATTCAATAATATAATTATTATTGTGAGAGAGATGTGAGTTGATGCTCAATATATGATTAAAAACCATGAACTTTCCTATGAAATGAAACAATAAATAGCAAATGTATTATTGATTCGCCCATGTTTACCAATAAGCCGCATTTGGTTTAGCAGAAACCCCTAGAGCTAACCACTAAGCCCATAGTCAGGCTAAGAACTTACCATATGCTAGGCCCTATGACTTAGGACAACAAATCAAAAGCCCATATTTGCTTTGCATAATTTGTGAGCACGAGCACAAAGCAAACGAAACGCTAGAGCTGCCCGAAATCGAAACAGAGAAACCCATAAATAAATCAATGCAAGGCAGACGAAAAAAGTCAAAGCAAGAAGAAGAGAATATGTTTGGCCATAATGTAAACATTTAAATTTACATGCCAGTCGACTTTGAGGCGGGCAAAAGAATCAAAAGAGAGAGAGAGAGAGGGAGAGAAAAAGAAAAAAGAAATGAGAAAGACAAAATATTTATGGCCTACTTAAAGGCTTACTTAGGCGCCTCAGCCGCTCTTAGGGCCACTTTAATTTCAATTTTCGAAAATTTGCATTGCTCTTTGGCTCTCGTCGGCGCTCTGGCTCTGTGTGAGCCACTGTCTAACAAACTGGTTGCCATGCAAATTGAATCATTTTTGTTCATTTCAACAGCAACTCAATTTCGCCATAGAGACCCATACAGAAAAAAAAACAGAACTTTCTCTGTCTGTGTGTATGGGAGTCTTGAAGGTGTTTTTCAGCTTGAAAGCAAAATGAAAAAAAAACGAGAAAAAAATGTGTCGTTCTTTTGAATTTATGATACTAAACACACAACACGCGCAGTGGCAAAGGTTGAATAGGGACTTTATTCATATGGCTGCGCTCGATTTGAATGCCCCAGCTGTGGAGCTCACTTTGAGCACTGCACTTTTGCAGCCTCGCTTTGTATGGAATAAGAATAATAACCATATTAATATTTAACTTTCTTGCCGCTCTCTTCTACCTCTCTTGCAGATCGCACCATCAGCGAACATGAGAACAAGAATGTGGTGCTGCCCTGTCCGGTGAATGAGCAGAAATGCGGGAAGCTTCACTCCCTCAACTGGTTCAAAGGCGACGATCGCATTGCGGCAATGCTGCTGGGCGATAGCAATGTGACAAGTGTGAATGATGAATTTAAAAATAGGTAAGCTGAGCCTAAAATAAATAAAAATAAACAAACAAACTCCATTAATATCGTTTCTGATTCTTGCAGAGTAACTGTTGAGCAAAATCCATACAGATTAGTTATTAAGGACTTGAGAATATCTGATGAGGATATATATCTATGTGATACAACATTTTTTATACCAGAAGAAACGTGTGATAACTTCAATGGCTATCGTGTCGAATTGAGAGTCTTAGGTAAGTTACAAACCAAGCCAACTTCCAGTCTGCATGTTTCCATATCCATCTCGCTTCATGACTCTTTATGATTTGCGCTTTTGTTTCGAGTACAACTTGTACAATGCTTTCGTATTCAGTTCGCTTATTATGTGTATGAAATTAAACTAACTGCTAAACTAACCTATAAAAACTGAACTCATATCATGGATAACATATATATGTGAGATATGTTTGTGCATGGAATTTGTATGGAGCAGCAGAAACATCTGCAAGGAACTTGCATGTTCTCAGCGAGCGTCTGATCTAAATGCGTTTTATGCTTACTGTGTTTGTCCCCGCCCAACAAAATATAATTAACAAGCGAAATATTATGCTTAAATCATGTGCAAACAAAATGAAAATGCAATCAATACGTTTTATTTAAAAAAATTATATTTTAAAAAATTTATTAAAGATATTGAATTATGAAGATATTGGATTATTAATTTCAATGCAAGATTCATCTGAATTAAATAAATTAAAAAAATATTGGTGATTAGAATTTAATATTTAAATATTAAAATAAATTTAAAAAAATAATATAAATATTTTGATTATAATTTCTTAAATTTTAACTTCTAATACACATTAAAAAAAATATTTGTCAATATAATTCGTAATTTTATTTTTAAAAGATTTCTTATATAAAAAAAAAATAATATAAATATTTTAATTATAAAATCTTAAATTTAAATTTCTAATACATATTAAAAAAAAAATATTTGTAAATATAATTCGTAATTTTAATTTTAAAAGATTTTATCATATAAAAAAAATATTATAAATATTTTAATTAAAGTTTCTAATTTTCAACTTCTAAATAAATCTCAAAGTAAAATATTTATGACTAAATGTCAACTCGCATTTAGCCGTCAGTTTTTCTATATATTTTTATTGCGCTGTCATAAAACAGAATCTAAATTTATAAATAAAAGAAAATATATAAAAAAAAAAACTCAATTATTCATTCAATTTGTATAAGAACTTTGAATAGTTCCACAACAATTTACAATTCAAACTAACTTCCAATTGCCAAATCGATTGCATTTTCACTTTGACTTTATTTCAATGCAAGTGAATATACAAAAAATAAATATACATATAACCTAATTTTTTTTTGTAACCTTTTGCTGCCTGCCTCTGCACGCGTAAAACATTCTATTTTGTATATATATCTGAAAACTAAACCAAAAATAACTCTTATGCATTAGTCTATATATGTATATGGAAATGTTGAAAATCCCTTGCAGAGTGCAAATCGAAAACTTTACTTTTAACCGCTTTACTCTTTTACCATAACATTTGAACGTGTCAAAACTCATGCAAATATTTTCTCTTAACTGATTGTCCCACAAAAACATAAAAAATATATATCAAAAAATCTGAAATCGCATACAAACGCTCGTCCACATCGACATGGAATTTCAATATATATACATTACACAACTATATATATATATTTATATATATATATATATATTCCTATATATATCTATATATGCATTGCTATCAAAAACTCAAACAAATTCGCTCCACCAAAAACTAAAAACTAACAACAAAAATACAAAAAAAAAAAAAAATCAATACATGACAAATACCGAAAAAAAAAAACAAAAAAATAACCTACAAAAAAATCAAATTCCACGCCACGCCCCACTTCTGTTCATCAACACCGCCTCCTCTCGTTTCATACGTGTGCACCTACCAAACAAATTTATTTCCTATTGATCTGTGTGCTCCCCCACTCACTCCTTATGAAAAACTTTAAACTGATGTGAAACTCAACCTTAAAAAACAATTTAAATTCCTAAAACTGAAAACCAACGCTTTAAATTAAATTTGATTTCTTAAAACTAAAACAAAAACAACATAAAAATTAAAAATCCAAAACCAAACAACCAAACGTTTTTGGCTATGCATTTACAACAATAAAAATTAAAAAAAAAAAAAAAAAAAAAAAAAATACAACTACGCAAAACTAAACGTAGAAAACCTTGGTAAATTTAACTTTTAACAAACATCATATTTAATTCAATTCTCTTATCATTTTATCAATTTAGTTGAAGAAATATTATTTTCTCAAGTTTCGTCACTGAATGAGAATGTCTTAATTTCATAAATTATTATTTAGTTTAAATTATTAACTTTTAATTTATTACATTTAGCTCTTCATTTAGAAAAAAATTAATTTAATTAATTTTGAATTAATTTTTATTCATTTTCATTTAATTTCGACTTCTAATTTCTTATAATTTTTGCTAATAATATTATTTATATACTATGCAAATCAAATATGATTTATTAAAAACACAAATTCAACATTTTTACCTCCCAACAAAAAAAAATGTAAAAAATGTAAAAATATGCAAAAATGCAAAAATGAAAAAAAAAAAATTGATTTGAACTACGCACGAACAAACACCCATACAAACACACACATATACATACACATACACACACACACATACACACACGAATGTGGTTGGATGTTGGACGTGCAGTGCCACCCACTGAGGTCGTGATTTTGGACGCAAAGGGCGACCGCATCGAGAACGGCAGCATCGTGGGACCCATGCAGGAGCGCCAGAACTTGAAGGCAACCTGTACGGTGAAGAACACACGACCCCAGCCAGATGTGGGCTGGTGGCGCGGCAGCAAACGGCTGGCCACATGTGAGTATTGCCTTTAACCAACTAGCAGTAGTCGTCCTAGTATGTGGCAAGAAGGTAGCAAATCGCATAAAGGTTTTGCCCACCCGTGCTGCGTCATAAAAACTGCTGAAGCGCGTTTATTGATTCCCCAAATGCTTGAGCAGAGCCATCAGGCTGTGGGCCTTGGCGGGCTTAGGTGGGCTGCCGGGCCAAACTAAGCAGCCAATTTGATGCATAAGCTGTTGGGTTGAAGGTGGTGGCGCTGGTGGGCTGGAGACGTGGTTTACGATGCGCCACAAAGTTTATGCAGTGACTGACGAGCGGGGTCATAAAGCCAGGTCCAGGCCACGGGAAGGATTTGGCTGCTTATCAATATCAGTTTTCTTCTTTTTATTTATTTTTTTTTTTTTTTCGGCTTGCTCTCTTTGGGCATAGGCAAATGTGCTCGGCCGCGCCCATAAAATGCCAAGCCAAGGCCTTTTATTGTACAGCATAAAATAAACTTTGAGGCGATTTTCATTAAATTTTTAAGAGTCTGGCCTGGCTCTGCAGCTCCTGCGAAATTAATTGATTTCTATTTTAAAAGCCCAGCGAACAGGCATCCATATCCATTACATTAGCTAAAGTAGAATTTAAAGCCGCCACTCGAAATGCTTGTGGAATTTTTGGTTTACCGTGCGCCGGCCTTGAAAGGCACTTAAAGTAATTTTTATGGCCCAAAAATCCCGGCCAGCAATTTACAAAGGCGGCAACAACATTTTCATTTTCATTTTCGTTTTTCTTTTTAATTTTCCTGTATTTAATTTTTTTCTCTCTCTCTCTCTCTCTCTTCATTTTACTTTGTGTTTTTGGCACTCTAATTGGCCTTGGGTCTGTGGCTTGCAACCCTTTTTTTTTTTTGAGGTGGGCTGACGAGCCACGATTCTAGACCCAATCTTTGATTTCAAACGAAATTTTATTTATTTTTGGTTTTAAAAGCCTTTGCTTATCATAATTGGTTGTAATTAGGAAAATAACGCACCTGGAAAAACAGGAAATATAAAAGTTAGCAGTTACTTTGGGAGTCAGCACACGGCAATGGGATCAGCCACATAACACTCTTACTCAACTACTTTATAAATATGTAAATAAATTTCGTGTTTCTCTCTGCTGCGCAGATTCGCCCACTCATGACTTGAACGATGGCCTCTACACTTCCACACTTGAACTGGAATGGGCTCTGTCTCGCGAGGATCTGGCACAGGACATTGAATGTCGCGTCGAATCGGCGGCTATTAAAAACGCAATTGTTACCAAATTCGGCGTCGATTTGCAAGGTGAGTCATCATTGCAATAGCGATAAACAATGAACGATAAACATAAGCCGCAACAACTTCGCTCTCTGCCTCGATATATCATAAAAGCCAGCTCTATGAGTCAGCAGCTGCAGAAATTGGCAATATATTAATGTAGGTGTGCTTAGAGTGCTTAGTTATATGAGTTGCTTAGAGGAAAAAGGGTTCGTTTTACGACTTTGTTTTCCAGTTTACAGTGCATAAAATACAATGTTCCGCAAGGAAAGGTTGCTCATAAAATTTCCCTAGTCGAAAGTCCTAAAAGTCACTAATGAAACTTGGGATATATTAAATGAAAATAGCCGAAATTACCTTTAATGAAAATTTATTACATTTTTATTGCAATTTTAAATTAAAGTAATGCGAATCTGTTATAATACAAAAAAATTAATGTATTTATCAATTTTAATGAATTTAATTATGTTAAACTATTTAAAAGGCATAAGAAATATTTTAAATAATAAAAAATAAATAACAATATAATTATAATTGTCAATTATATTTTTTAATATACCTAAAAATATATTTTAAAAATATTAATAACTTAAATTTGATTTTTCATGTTGCAAAAATATTTATAAAATATATAAAAGTATTTTGCTTTATAAAAAAAATATTAAATATTTATATTAATAATAAATATTAATATTAAAAATTTTGTTGTTTAAAGCAATAATTTTATTTAATACAAATTATTGCAAATTTAACATAAATTTAACATTTTAAATCAGAAAAAAACTGAAAATATAATTTTAAAATATTTTAATATTTAAAACGTTTACTTTTACATAAAAAAAATATAATGAATGCATTATATTTAATATAATAAATTACGCATCAATTAAAAGAGATATTTCTTTAAATGAAGCCCATGAATTTTATTTAATGGCAACAATATTTTATATCGATTCAACTTTAACAATTGACAAATTACAGCTTAAAGCTGTTTACTTTGTGTTTTATTTTTTGTATATAAACAAAAAAACGCATTCGATTGTGTTGCTTTAATTAGCATTAATTAAAAAGCGTAATAAATTTGCAAAGGCTAAAACAACAGCGACAACATTCACGCGACACTTTGACATGTTTGGGGTTCATTAACCCAACAAGAGAACCCAAACTGAATTTTCGGGACAACCCTTTTAATTGCAACAACAACAGCAACAGCAACACGAAGAGAATCCCCTAGGCGCCTGAGAGCGTTTTGAAAGTCATGCAAATAAATTTTTTCTAATTAAATGCTGACAATCTCGCATAGCATTTATTTCTCTCTCTTGCCTTCTCTGGCTTCTCCCAATGCTTCTTGCTCTTCAGCTCTCCACATACCTTTAAATTTGTCTATCCATATTGACGAATGATTTGGCATTTTTCGTTGAAGCAATTAATGAATGTCATTAAGGGTAACATAAAAATAAGCCAACTAAGCCAAGTTTTTCATTTGCAAAGTGGACGCAGTCAGTTGATTGATAGCCCAACCAAACCCTCAGCCCCAAACATTTACCAATCAATTGAAAATGTAGGTAATGACACTCGATATACGCCTTAGGCAGCCCGCATGCAAATTGCCATTATTAATGTTTTATATTATGAACAAGTGGAGGTAGTAGAGATAGCCTAGCATGCATAGCCTAGAGCCCAGACAAAACCCAATTACAAGTCGAGCATTTTAAGCAATTTTCGAGCAGACACCCCAAACTACTTTTCAACATTTTTGTTGTATTTTCATTTTTGCAGTGCGACCGACAAGCATCGACATCAATGGAGTGGAGCACCACACGGTGCAGGGCAGCAAAGTGGTGCTAACATGTGACGTAAGTATTGGCTGAACTTTAAATTAAACGCAAACTTGATCTATATAAGGCCTTGTGCTATAGACGGGCCTAGAAAGAAAGAGAGTCTAATGGAATATATAAGTTGCTTCGAATTTTATATTTCGAATGAACATCACTATAGACATTTTGATTTAAATAAAGAGCATATTTCTCTCTCAATAAATTACGCTCTAAAATGTATTGGAACTTTTGTAAATTAATATTGCAAATATACAAAATTCTGAATTTATAGAAAAATTCAATTGATAATAAAATATGTGAAATTCGTTTTTGTATTCAATTATTTGAAAAACTAAAAATGCATAATTTTATTATTAAATAAATATTGAAAAAAAATATATTAGAAAAAATTTTAATATTTATTAATAATTGTTAAAAAAAAAGTGCGATTATTTTCTAGTATTTAAACTCAATAAAATATTTATATAAATTCTGTATAATTTATATAAATTCTATATATAATCTAGATACTACTCAAGTATGCCTCATAATTTTATTGAATATTTTTCAAGCCAAAAAAAAATCTCAATGACTATGTTTTCTTATCTGAATAAAAATTTCATATAAGTTTACTCTACAAATATAATAGAAATTTATATAAATACAGGAAATGCTCTTCACTTTACAAAACAATTTTCCACTCTAGATATAGCTGCTTCTATAGATTTAGATCCTTTGCAAAGACTTTACATATGTAGTCCGTAAAAGCCTTATCCATTATATGCTGCACTGTTGAGCTGACAGCTTTTAGGATTTCATGAGCTCCTGCTGCTCATGCTTGTCCTTTGTCGTTGCAGTCCGAGTAATTGACAATAATTAACTGTCAATTATTTTGCGATTTTTCGTCCACAACGAGACCATATGTATATGTGTGTTGGTGTGGGTGTGGTCTATGCAGCGAACCAAGGCACAGACACAGACTGAGCTTTGTAGCCAGTCAATGACAATGCCTTGTCATTTACTTGGCCCTCTGCGCCTGCCTTGTGTCTGCCTTGTTGCGATTGCATTTTAATGGAAAAGCGCTCAATTGGCTGCAGTTTAGCAGCACTTTGAGCGAAAGGACCTGCCTCGTGTGCACTGTGTAAAATTATGCAAAATTGTCTATTGATTGCGTATTATGTTTAATGGAATTTTATGCAATTGTTTTACTGCCTAGCCATAGCTAGTAGCTACCATCCACTGACAGTCAGGTAAAAATTGTTCCGGTAATGGCAATATATGTATGAATATGCGCACTAGCTAATGGAAATTTAATGGCAATTGCCTCGACTTGTCGCCAAGTGGCGCCCACCCGCTGCAGCAGAGCCAATCACATAACGCATACGCCCCCCATTGGGCAGCTCCATCCCTATATATGCAGGCACTATATTGACTATATTCGCTTTGCAGATACACGGCGCACGACCCGCAGTCAATCTGACCTGGTATAATGCAACTTCGGTTATTAGCGGCGAGGAGAATGAACTGACTGAAATACGTACCAAAGCTGTGAGTATGGCTTGATCTATTTATGTTTCAAATAATGCAATTTAATTTGCATTCACAGTTTGAGAAGGAAGATGGCACCTATCACACGCAGTCGGAGCTGATCTTTAATGCCACACGCTTTGAGAATGATCACGTTTTTCGCTGTGAGGCTGAAAATATTGTGCTGCAAATCAATCGCGAGAAGCCCATTTCCTCGTCTCTTACCTTGGAAGTAATGTGTAAGTGAAGAAAGGGTTTCAACATTTGTAACTCTGCTTTTCATAAAAATTAGAATTTAATATGCTTCAAGCTACTTATTCATTAATTTCTTGACCTTTTACTGCCTCTCTTCCACTCTCGCCACACAGATCCGCCCGTTGTCAAGGTCAGTCCACCGGAAATGGTCACAAATACCAGCGAAATTGTGCTGCTCAATTGCGAGTATGTGGCAAATCCAGCCTCGCTCACGCAGGTCGTTTGGTAAGTCCCCAATGAAACCCAAAAACTAAAAGAAAAAAAAAATAAATAAATTAGAAAATAAAATAAATAAAACGCGTTGCGCGCCAAAGTCAAAGGCGCAAGGCAAACGAATTTAAATTGCTTTTAAATTCAGCACACAAAATACACGCACATGTGACAGAGATGGCTATATAAATATGTGTGCTAAACAGAGATAGAATATGCTGGGACCAGAGGCAAGAACTGACGCGCTCTTTGTTGCAGAGGTGGCAACAGGGCTGAGGCCCGGCGGCTAGCTGGCACTTTATGTGATTTGTGAAGCCAGGCACAGAGGCAGTCACAGTCACAGTCGCAGTCGCAGTCACAGGTAGCAGTCACAGGCAGTGGAGGCTATGGCGCAGCAGAACTCAATTAAACTAAAATTTCCACAGTAAACAAAAATCTAATTAAAAACAAATACAAAAGTAAATAGGCAACAAGAGTTCAAATCTACGCAACAGCAGCAACGTCAAGTGCGTAACATGCAGAAAGAGAGAGAGAGAGGGAGAGAGAGAGTGAGTGGGAGAGAGGGGCAGACAGACATCAACACACACACACACACATCACATAGATACACATCATCAAGCGCAGCCAACATTCATTTATCTGCTGAAAATCAAAACAAACCTCGCAGTTGCGTAATGCGAACGGCACAAAAAAAAAAAAACAGTTTGAGCAATGCAAATCAGAATTTATAGCTGCTTTGTTGTTGCCAATCAGAACTCATAGGCTCTTGCATAGCTGCATGCCAGCTAAACATAGCGAAATAATTGTGGCACACACAATTCCACTTAAGCATGGCACTAATCCAGGCGAAAATTGTTAGAGCAGCGCATGGAAAATGAAATTTGTATCAAGGCAAAGAGGCTGCAATGAAGTGACTATGAGTGTGTATAAAGCATTAAGAGACGCAGAAGACAGTTGGATGAGCGTGTATAATGAAGGCATAGAGCAAGTGTTCTCTGAAGCACTTGGATAGCTAATTTGAATGTAGAGATTGTTTGTTTGCTTGTCTGTTAATATCTAAAGTCTAGAATTATTATTTTTCTATTATTTAAAAATTTATTTATTTTCAAATTTCAAATAAAAAATCAATCAAAATAATAAGCGGTTGCTTAGCTTGCTTTGGCTTAGAAATTAAGATGTAAAGAAGTTAACTAACAATTTTTATGATTTAGAAACTTAATCACAAAATTTGAACTGTGAATTAAAAAAAAAAACAAAAAAAAAAAAAAAATTGTTTATTAATTTCTTAATAAAATAATAGAATTTCTAAGCCAAATTTCTCTCAATATTATTGCTTTATTTATATATAAATATGTATATAAAATTAATATATACAAATATATAATAGATTCGTATATTATAGATTATATTTTATTTATTTTTTATTTATTTATTATTTTTTAAAATTTATATTATGAGCAAAATCCTTTTCATATAGAACAATTTAACTCTCAATATATTTACTTAATATTCATTAATTTATTTCATATAAAATAGTGAATATTCTTTAATTATGTATATAAAAATATATAAATATATTTATATGTATATTTTGAATATATATATATTTTTTTTCTCTGAAGACCAGAGCAATGACAATATATCATAGTATTTATCTTTAGTCACTGCATTCTCAATATTCCATGTCTGCATATCTTCATAGGCTTACAGCTTACATGCCAGACCACTGCTCAAACATCTTTTACCATTCAACTCAACACAACTATGATTACTGACCTTTTTTTGGCATTCATGCAAAATTTTTGGGCAGTGTAGATGTCAAAGACAAATAACAGGCAAGCGAAATCCATCAGTCAGTTGTAGTTGTAGTTGCTGCTGCAACTGGAATGTTGTGATGCGACCAACGGCACGCATAATGTAGAATCTTTGGCAATCGGCATGGCAACCCAACCCCAAACGCGCTGCCTCGCTGCCTCACTGCCTCGTTGCCTGCCTGTCGGGCAAATTAGCGAGCGAGCGATGGCAACGAGACGGCATGGTAGTGTCTAACAAACTTGGCCAGAATGCTGCGGCCATTAGATGCGCATGCAATGCATGCAAATTGCAATTGCAATTCCCATTCACAGATTTCTGCCCAGTGCTGAGAACGTATTAATTTGTCTGATGCCAGCGCGAGCACGTGGCGTATGCGCGATATGCATTGCGTGAGTGAGTGAGTGCGCGAATGAGGTGTGAGTGAGTGTTTGCTGGGGCTAAAAAGTTCAGCTTAGATAACGCAAAGACAGGCATGAAATCAAATTTTAGGTAAAGGCAACGGAAATTATGAGCCAAAGTGGATTTTGAAAGTTTTCATTAAAGAGACGTCGATAAATGAACATTTGAATATAGTTGGGATAATGAATGTCTACGAAGTGAAGATATGTGTGAAATGTTAAGATAATGAGCAATGAGATAATTTGAATATTTATTAATAATAATTGGGTTAAGTTATGACAGCTGCATTTTTGTATAATTATTTCTGAAATATTTTTAGACGACTCTATGCTTCAAGGCGAATTAACAAAACATGAGTAAAGCATAAAATATTTTGTTGAGAAAGAAATTAATTATTCGCTCTTTAATATTAATTTAATTTTTCAGAGTCAATTTATCTGTCGAATATTCAAATTTAGAGCTTAAATATAATAGTAAAAAAATTAATATTAAATAATAAATAGCCAGGACCTAGTCTATTATTTAAATATATGTAATAGAAGAAAGCAGAAAAGGGTCTCAGCAACAAAATGAAAGAAAAATAAATATTTTAATAAATATGAATAAATTTAAAAAAAATTGGATAAATAAATTTTATAGTGAATATGAATTTGTATAAAATTTATAAATAAATATTATAATGAATATGAATATATTTTATTTTATAAATAATTTTATAATATAATATATTTCATAAATAAAATATATACTCTCAAAAAATATATATG
This sequence comes from Drosophila buzzatii, assembly GCA_035045845.1. Classification (NCBI taxonomy): domain Eukaryota; kingdom Metazoa; phylum Arthropoda; class Insecta; order Diptera; family Drosophilidae; genus Drosophila; species Drosophila buzzatii. Next base: position 75,051 of record JAWNOS010000335.1, read on the forward strand.
CTCAATATAAATATTTAAAAAATTTATTTATTTTATTTTTTTTTTTTCAATCCTTACAAATTGAGTGAGGTTTGGTTCTAATTCTATGTACATAAATGTGTTGTTAAAGTACTAAATCTGACTGTACCGTTTCTTCACTTGTTAAGCCAAATAAAAAAAATAATATATATAAATATTTTAAAAATTTATAAATAATATTTATAATACATTTTATTTACTATAATCAAATGCTCAGTTGATCTAGCTCTCTCAAGTATGAAAGACTCGATTCTCTCTCTCTCTTGCTAATTTGCCTTACTCAGTCTCTCTTGTCATTTCATCTCATTTTGAAACACTCTGCGGAGACATTCAGAGCATTTGTCGATTGAGTTTTGCAACTTTGTCTGCGCAGAGCTTTGCTTAAATAGAGCTGAGAAATGCATTTCACTTAGACAGATGCTGTCAGAGATATTTAATGTCAACGCCACACGAACTCCTAATTACACAACAACAATTGCAGCTGAAGCAGCCGCAGCAGCTCGCGCATATGATGAATGAAGCTGACTCACACACACATGTCGTCTCTGAGTGTGCGGGTGTGTGTGTGTGTATGTGTGTGTGTCTATGTGTCTGTATTTGTGTCAAGTGGCTGCATTTTACAAGCCTATTCCACGCTTCAAGTCTTCGCATTTTACTCTGCGCGCGCGCTCACACTCTTCACAGTGGCTCGTTTCACTTTTCTCTTGTTGTTGCTGTTTTCTTCTTCACTTTTTGCGCTTTTTATCGTAATGCCAGCTGAGAAATTAAATGCACACATAGAAGTGACACAGAAAATTTATTTAGCAGGCATTTCATTTGCGCTGCAGTCAGTGCGCTCTGTCCTCTGGTCTGTGGCTCAGCAAAAAATATATAAAGAGGAAGAGTGACAGAATAAGAGAGGGCGGGAGAGAGAGAGAGCTGTGCATGAAATGAAATTTAGACAGTGGAAAATTTCGTGGAGCAGGCCATGTGGAATTTGTGTAGCATACCTTTTGGGGCGAACATTTTCAGCCACAATTGTTGGGCCAAGCCGGTTCCATGGCAGCCCAGCCGGCAAAATGCATATTAATTGGATTTTAAAGGTAACATTTGCTAATTGTGCAGCAACATTTAAAGCAGATCTATATATATGTGGAATATGCATATGTGTAGCCCTCTCTATATACATAATATATTCATTTATGACTGCTTGGCATTCAGGCCAGAAATTCGTTTGTTTGATTTACTGGCGATTCATTAAAATGCTTTCTCACGTGATATAATTCAATTGCAATCAGGCATAATGTTCAACATTAGATCAAATCGGTATTGTTTCATGCACTCTCAATGTCTCTACCTCTGGCAGGCACACGCCATGAAATATTTACATAAAATTAATCTTAATTTGTGCGAGGCCAAGTCTGAGTACTGTAGCTGTAGCTGTTTACGAGCCATTCAGTCTGCCCGAAAACTCGCAGACACAACAATGGCAAAAGCAACCCTTAAAAATCAAATTCTACATTAGAACAAACAGGCCCATAGACAGCACACACACACACACACACCCTTTTCTCTCCACACTCACCGTGTGTGTGTGTGTAGCTTGCACATAATTTATAAATCACCACAAAAGTAATTGTAATTGTTGAATTATTTAAGCGACTGGCAATAAACCACAAAATTTGCCTCAGGCCTCAGAAAAGAACAAGAAGAAGTTGACGAAGCAGCGGCAGGAGCTAGCAGAAAGAAGAAGAAAATTAAAAGAAAAGAAAAAACAGTTGACTTTACGGCTTGTTGACGACAAAAGGCAAAGTTGCCTCGACTGCCAGGAGCTGCTTCGAACCAATTAAAAATGTCTGCCTCATGTTGCTGGGCAAACACACACACACACACACACACACATGTGCATGTGTTTATTAATGAAAGTCTCTCCGTCTCTGTGTCTGTGTGTGGAAGCACTTTGCCAGCAGCTCTCAAGATATATAAAAATAATTTCAATACCTTTTCCGTTTGCCATTAAAAGCATTTCCCCAGCTGGACGCACATTTCCGCACTAAACTAGAGACAAATGGATATGAGACGGAAAACTAGTGTGTGAGAGAGTGAGTGTGTGAGAGAGAGAGAGAGAGAGAGAGACACGCAAATTTCGTAAGTTTTTTGTTGTTTCTTGGGCGCAGCTGATAATTAAAATTAATTACGCTTGTCCAGCGCTGCTGATATGCCTGGATTTATGAAGCAAAAGTCGAGCGGCGTTAGCTCATTAAATCGACGAGGCCGCAACACTGAAAATTACTCAGCTCATCTGTCAGACAGCCAAGCGAAATGCGCGACTCTAGCGATCAAAATTACTTTTTGTGCAACAACTCACTCTCCCTCTTACTCACTCTCTCTCTCTGTCTCAGTCTCTGTTCCTGTGTTATTGTAAATCAATTAAAATTTATTCCGAGCCTTGGCAACGATGCAAAACCTGGACTGCGAGCACTGTGGCCAATATTATTTCCATTTATGTCGTGCGCCTCTTGCCAGCCCGGAAAAGTATGCAATGCATTTTTTAATTTCTCTGGCTGGCTGGCCACACGTGGCTGCGCCTTTTATTATTTGCTGCTGTTGTCTCACAGCCAGACAGCAGTGGGCGTAAAATTGTTTTAATGCCACAGGGAAATGAACACAAAAAAGAAGAAAAAATAAATAAAACAAGCGAAAATAAAATATTAAATCGAGACAGCAGAATCTGACATTCTGTCTGTGGCTAGCCCTTGCGCAGCTGCATTCGAATTCTCGCCATAGCTAAAGATGGTAAAACAAATCAAATAAATGCAAAGCTCATAAGCAGAGTTTATGGCCAGCGCTAAGAAAACTTGTGCAGCTTGTGAAACCCTACGAAAAGTTTTAAAGTTCAAGTATTTGATGTTTGCTTGAAGTTCAATTTGGCTACTCAAGCGACTGAGTGTGAGAGGTTTGCAATGGCAGCTTATGCATGCTATGCTACAGTACAGCAAACATGTAAAACCAAAGCGAGAGCTCAAATGCACATTTGACATAATTTTCTAGTTCTCTTGTCTGGCTGTGAGCCTGAAAAGTAGTTGAGATTCATTGACAATGCAGGCAGCTGCTCTTCCTCTCCCACTCTCTCCCTCTCTTTCTGTTGGGAAAGCAAAAACAACTGAAACGTGCCTATAAATTTTAAATAGCCAACAAGAGCAGAGTCAACTCGCCCTCTCTCTCTCTCTCTCTCTCTCTCGCTCTCTCTGGCATACATGCGTGTTGTAACATAAATAACTGTGTGTGTTTGCCTGTCTGTTTGTTAGCTTGAGCTGGGTTTTGTAACCCAACTGAAGCAAGGCGAAAGCATCTTTAATTATGCTCCACAACGTTTGTCTGGCAAATATGTTCTGATTGTGCAACGTTTACTCTTTGCAGGTATCGCAACGGCGACATTGTTAATGTCAATGATACGGATCGCTATCAGGGCGGCAATTCCGAGAACGTTGCCCTAGTCATTAGATCAACCGATAAAGAGGATATAGGCAACTATACCTGCCAGCTATCCAATTCGATAGGCAAGGGCGTGTCCGAGCAGCAAATCGATCTCGATGTGCAGTGTAAGCAGAGAGCGAGAAATAGCCTTATATAGCTATAATATAAATTGATTTAAAATCTTGCTTATTCCCTAGATGTGCCCATTGTGGAGGTACAAATGATACCCGAGGGCCCTGTCAAGGAGAGCGATGAGTCCAATGTCACCTTGTTCTGTAATATATTGGATGCCAATCCATCTGTCCTAACCAAAGTGCGTTGGTATGCCAACTCCACGTTGCTCAAAGAGCTGCCCGATTGCGAGGAAACTAGAGTAAGTCAAGGCAGTTGCCTCTCTCTCTCTCTACATCTCACTCTCTCTTTCTCTTTATATATCATTTGTTTGCTTCCCAGGAGGATTTATGTCATATTGATCCCAGTAAATTGCTGCTGGAGAGCATTGGTCGTGGCTTCTTTTACAACTATTCCTGCGAGGGCTACAATTCCGCTGGCTGGGGACCACGCAGCGAGGACAAGGAGCTAATGGTAAGTGTGAGCAAATAGAATTCTCTTACATTTCACTCTAACTCTCTCTCTCTCTCACACTCTCCCTCTCCTCGCTCTCGCAGGTACACTATGAGCCCGGACCAGCTACTCTGACGCACTTTCCACCAATTGCCATCAAGAAGAAGAGCGTCATTTTCTATTGTGCCGTGGATGATCCGGGCTATCCCGAATCAAATAGGTTTGTAGCCGCCACACAGGGCAACAACAACAACAACAACAGTCACAAGAACACATCCATACCACAAATTGCGTATCACACGGTTCAGGCACTGCAACCGCATGAGGCAGATGCCGCTTTTGAGGCGCTGCTGTTGCAAAAGCAACAAGAACTGAAGCAACAGCAGCACTCGCAACAACAACAGCCACAACAGCCACAACAGCAAGAACAACAACAACAACAACAGCATTTGCTTAATCCCACACACATATCATCAACATTATCAACACTGTCCGGCATGAGTGCCGTGCATTCGACAGCTCATGAAATTAAAGAAACGCATGCTCTAATCGATTTACATTTGAATCATTCCCTTTGTACTTTGCTCACGCTCACCACCTACATGCCACAATCACAAATCTTAACCCTGTACAATGGGGGGCATCCATTTGATTACTCATCCGAATCCACCACCGCATCCTATGCACTCTACCGCAAAATGGGCAAATTCATGTATGTGGCTCAAACGCTCTCGCAACCCAACAGATACCGTTGGCTGCGTGGCGGCCGTGGACCGCTGCAGGATATTGTCACCAAGGAGTGGACCGTCGAGCCTGTCGGTCTCGATAGCCGCACCAACTACTCGTGCTATGCGTACAATGAGGGCGGCAAGGGCGTAATGGCCACTGTCAATTTGGAGGTACATGCGCCGCCATTTTTCATCAAGAATATGCAACCATACACGGGCGTCCTTCACTCCGTGTCCAACTTCAATCTGACCTGCCGCATCGAGTGTGTGCCCCGCTGCGAGATCTCCTGGCAAAAGGATGGCGTACCAATTGACAAGAATGATACCCGTTACTTTGTCAAGGAGAAGTATATGGATGCCTCGCCGGCAACGGGCGACTTCGAGAGCATGCTGTCCGTTCTGGTAAGTACTGGCTATCAATGGGCGGGCATGAAGATATCTCAACAAATTAACCCCGCTTGAAGAGCTCAATTGGTTTGCAGATTGATGAGAGTATATAGAAAGCTGCCAGATGAAAGTTATCCATTGTTAAAGCTAAAAATATGTTTGGCACATGAACAAATATTAAATAGAAATAGTTTCTATCTATAGTTAGCAGAGTTGTTGTCAATATGTATAAAAAAAAGGGCATGGAAAGTTATTTATGATATTATGATGATGTCTGACTAAAGGAAATTTATACATTTTTATTAAAAAATAATTTTTGTTTATTTCTTTTTGCACATTTTCCACATGACGAAATAATTCATCATTTTATTTATTTATTTTTTTTTTTTTGTTCAATACAGTTTATTATTTAAAAATACAAATATATAACCACAAAAAATATTTTACGATTTCTTTAATTTTTTTACTAAATTAAAATACTTAAAAAACTAAATTTATATACTTTTTATAATTTCTTTACATTGTTTATTATTATTATTATTTTTTAATTAAATTTATTTCTTCTTTTTTTTTAAATTTTAATATAATTATTTTATATGTATTAATATATTTTTTTATTATTTATTTATTATTATTTTTTACTCCTTTTTTATTTTAATATACATATTTTATATATATTTTTTATTTATTTATTTTATTTATTTATTATTACTATTATTATTATTATTATTTTTTTTTTTATAAATATTTTATAAGTATTTATATATTTATATATTTTTTATTTATTTATTTATTATTATTTTTTACTACTTTTTTATTTTAATATACATATTTTATATATATTTTTTATTTATTTATTTTATTTATTTATTATTATTATTATTATTATTATTATTTATTTATTTTTTTTATTTATTTTTTTTTTTTTCTTTCGCATTTGATATAATAATTTGTTTTATTACGTGGCATTGATAAGACTACATTCATAAACTAATATAAATAACATTTTATAAAATGCTAAAGTATAGAGCTTTAAGGATTTTTTTTTTCTTAGACAACTTGACTGTGACCTAATTTCATATATATGAAATTTGTATAATAGATTACGGTATTAAAAAAATACCTTAATACCTCTTAACTGTCGCTACTCAACTCATAGAAAAAAATTCATTAAGTCAAGCCAATTATATAAAATCAATTCAAACAAAAATATAAATGAAACCTACACAAATCTCTTCGTTCTTTTTTGAACCCATATCAAATGAGCGTAATATCCACTTGTGTCATATGAGTAATTCAGCACATAAATGGCTGTCTATATGAAATTGCCAATTAATTTGAATTGTTTAGCCGCGAGGCATGGAAACTCGCATCGTATGGCAGCTGTGACTCGAATCTCAGCCACGAAATTCATCCCCAATTCACGTAAATGACATATTTACATGTATTTTATTTTCGTTTCTTTCTGGCGATTGTAGCACTTCAACATGTCAAATTTTCCGAATAAAAAATTCGATATCGAATCGGATAATGCCAAATACATGTGCATCTCGACATCGAACGCAGTGGGGCCGACAGTGAACAGCACCACCTACTTGAGCATTGAATGTGAGTATGACATGCCAGACAATCAGCTGCAATCAGCCACAATCACACGAACTCTTCTTGCCACCCTCTCCCACAGACGCACCGAATGACATCAGCGTCTCGGAGAACATTGTCTATGTGCAGGAGCATCATATACCGGGACGTGTCATATGCAAATCGCAAGCTAATCCAGGTAAATCAACTCAAACTCTGCCCTCTGCGCTGCCATTGGCTACATCAACTCTCTCCCCCTCTCCGTAGAACCTTCCTATGAGTGGCTCTATCCGAATAAGACAGTCACAATGGGCAACACTCTAATTATCAACGATCCCATCAAGCGCAATGACACGGGCATCTATAGGTGCAGAGCACGCAATAAGCACGGAGATCGCATTGCCGAAACAATTATCGATGTTCAATGTAAGCTGAGCGACTGAAAGAGAGAAATTTTATGCTTACCTACTAAATTTCTATGATTATTTGTTTTGCTTTTCCACTTCTACTTTTATTTAACTTGCTGCAGTTACGCCACGCTGTGAAATCGAGAGGCGAGAAATCGATGATCAGGATACGCTAATTTGCACAGCATACGGAAATCCTGAAGAGGTGAGTGTCAATAAAGTGCAGAGCACTGAGCAAAAGGGTTACAAAATCAAATAATACATGAAAGGGTAGCAGCGAGAATACACTATAAAAGAATTTGCAATTTTAATAGAATATTCTCACCTTCTGTTTCCACATGAATATATATTCAATTTATAATATAAATAAATATAATAAAAAAATAATAATACAATTAAAATGAAAATTAAAAATATTAAATAATTTACATTATATTATATTAGAATTTCATATATTTAAAAATTGAATTTACAGATTTAAATAAAAATAATTATATCTAAAATAATATAAAATTCAAGCAGAGAAATTAATTAAATAACTAAAAATTTTTCGTAGCTTAATAAATTAATATAAAAATCTTTTTTTCTTATAAATAATATTTATAATAATATGAAATATATATTATTACTAACAAATGTATATTAAATGTTAAAAATTAATATTTTTAACATAAAAATACATTTTTAATAATATATAATATATATTATTACTGAAAATAAAAAAAAATTAAAAATTAAAAAAAATAAATAAATTAAAAAAATAAAAAGAATGCTAAAACTTAATATTTATAACAAACTTAAAATTAAATTAATTTTTTTTTAAATAAAAATCTAGCTCATCTTGCTCAATCATTAACATGCACCATTTCAATAAAAGAATAAGTATTCAAACAGCTGGATTATTATTCAATTTGAAAAGCATTTTTCTACACTTGCTTCATATTGAATGACAAACGCTCTAATCGCTGCGTTATGCCCTGACTAGAAATACACTTGAAAACAAAGCCAAACCCGAGTCTAATGCCCACACCCGCACTTCCGCACACACTCACAAAAAAAAAAATGGGAGAAAAATAAAAGAGCTGGGGAAAAGCATTTCGATTCCCTGTGCAGAGGCCATCGAAATGGTAATAACGATAGCATTTCAATTGTGGTGCATGCCATGAAGGCTGGTTACAGCAACGGATAGAGGTTTTGCATCGCCTTTTTTCAGTTTTTATTTCTGTTGAGTTCTTTTGCGATGCAGGTAGCTGCAAGTATTTTCAATTTTATGAGTTTACCTTTTGGCCGGAACCCGGATCTCCTGCTGGCTGCCACTGTTGTAGCCAGAGAGAGAGAGAGAGAGAGTGCGCTTGAAAGTGAGCAGCGAACTGCCAGCAAACCAACCAACTCGACTCCCAACTTCAGTTTGGAGTTCGCACTTTTTGTGCCATGCCGCATAAATCAGTGCAACATTTTTTTCCACCCAACACTTTTCTTCTTTTTTTTTTTTTCATTTTTACAATTGCATTTGCTTTGCCGTTACTTGAGTTAAAGCGTGCTGGCGATTAAGGCGGGCAGACGGCGGGACGAGTGCGGCCATATAACCTGCAGGTTGGCCCAAAGATTTATTGCCACGCACACAGCCAGGCAACCACAGCCAGTGTGTGAGTGTGTGTGTGTGAGTGTGGGGCAAACTCGGTGGCTCGTAATTATTTGATTGGAAATTATTCAACGGGCGTAAAGTTAAAATTTAATAACGTAGCATGCAATCAGATGAGAAATTGATGCGAATCGATGTGGCGCTGCGCCTGGACAGGCGTATCAAGCGTTTCTAGCTGAAAGCTTTTTTAAAGACGTTCAACAGGCCAAGCAGGCCAAGCAGGCAGTTAGCAAGTGCTGCATAAACTTGTTCTGCATTAAATATGAATTTTATATAAAAATTTTACTTGAGTGAAAGATTCATAAAAAGCAAAAAAGAAAACTGTATTGCTAAGAAATTATTAAGCTCAAATACTTTGACACTTTTATATATTTATATATTTTTTTTTTTAATATTATATATATTTAAGCTTAAGTCTTATATATTCCCTGCGCCCTTCATGATTTGGTATTTTTAAATACCAAAATACATTCACATGCATCAAGCCAAGCGACATCTTTGAATAGTCATAGCCAAAATTTAAAAAAGAAAAAAAATAGCAATGCCAAAAGCAAATGCAAGAAATATGGCAAAAGGGAAAATTGTAAAAAAAAACCTGAATTATCAAAGTAAAATTCGAAAAAAAGAAGACGAAGCAGACGAGGATTTGCATAGCTTCAATAGGCAATTTGTGCTACGAATCACATATGCAACTGAAACGAATACTAACTCACTCTCTCTCTCTCTTTCTCTCCCATTCCCGCTCTCTTTTCATGTGTGTTCTACAGGCCGATTTTTCATGGTCAATTAAAGCTGAGAATGAAACAGTCGAGACTTTGGGCGCTGGCAACAAGAAGACCTATGTGGACAAGAGCTTTTACATACTGCAGGAGGATTATGCCATTGCCAGGACTTATCGCTGTGTGGCTAACAACTCTGTTGGAGCTGGAGCATTCTGTGAGATTGAAGTGGCTGGTGAGTAATATTTCAGACACAACAGCAGCAGCTACAACAACTGGCTAACGGAAGCTGATTACTGTCAATATTTGCTTCATCTGTTTCCGTTTTCCGGTGTGCTCGCGCGCGCTTCGTTATTTGATTTTTTTATGCGCTGCATCAAATGGCGGCTAGCTGCTTCCGCTTTAAACTAAAATGGCGGCCACGGCCAGGGCCACGTCTTTGGCCAGCCGCGGCAATTAGGGCATTGTTTGGCGCCCCAGCGCAATTCCCATTGCCAACGCCACGCCCATCATCGCCGCCTTTTTGCTTACCTGTTATCGTAACATGCGCCACGTTTTATTACAACCAAACGGAAATTGATTTCTGCGCTCAACGAAAATCAGTTCGACTTTTTCCTTTTCCTTCTTTTTATTTATTTTACTTTTATATTTTATGCGCTGTGATTTTCTTCAGCTGCTTAAGTCATGAAATCCAGTTGGCTTTTACTCGCTCCTTTGCTTTTTTTTTCTCGCGATTCTAATGCCTGTCAATAGGAAGAGAGGGAGAGAGAGGAGCTCAGCCTTTGAGCTAATCTGGCCGAGTGTCCACTTTTTATAACATTTCGTTGATTGAATTGAAATCGAAATTGAAATTGAAATTTGACAGCTGATGACGTCAACACTTGATATATTTAAGTGCATTGCCTGACACCCTTCCAGCTAGTAAACATTTTCTCTATTGGTCTTGAATTAATTTTTTATTGTTATTATTAGTCTGCTGTACATTTTTCATTTTCAATTTTTTCTATAAATTTTTTTTTATTTTCATATTTTATATTTGATGTATTTTTCGTATATTAACAGCTGGTTCAGCACTTTATATTTGGTGGCAAGGTAAATGCCCAGCACAAATGCATAGTTTTATTTGAGTTTCACTTCTTTTGCCCTAGTTCCAGTTCGAGTAACTATTCCAAATGTTGTCTAAATTTCAATTTAGCACCAAAAAACATCAAGTATCCTGTGTATTAACCTAAATATATTTGCCATTTACTATCTCTCTGTATTTTCCCCTTTGCTTATCACTCAAAACTCCATTTCATGCTCAATTTGAAAATGCTTCTAACTCATTAGTGCGACCAAAAAGTAAGTAACTGCATGTTAAACGATTAAAATGATTAAAATTATATCCAAAATTGTTAAGATAAATTTTAAAAAATTCTTAGAAATTATTAGAACATCTACAAAGCTTGTTAGTTATGTAATGACCAGCTAAAAACTAGTTTCAAGCTATAAACAAAGCCACAGCTGGCTGACAAATACATAAAAGCGGCTGCTGTACCACTATCCAATGCTAATCCACATAACACACACACACACACTACACACACTCATACACACGCACACCGAACTATAACTAAAAGCCGCCATTTTTCATTTGTCGCTCGCTCGCTCGCTTGTTTAATTGCATAAGATAGGAATAGAGTAAGAGCAGGAGGCGGGAATGTGGGGAGGTGGGGGGTCGCATAAGGAGCGGCTGCTAAATGTTGTTGACACGCGAATCCGCATACGATGCCAAAATGAATAGCTCATAACATATGTGAATACACTCGGAAAACAAACATAGATAAACGCTGCCACGAAACAAAGGCAGCTGCCACACACACACACGCACACTGAGAGAGCTGCTGGCAAAGACAATTCATTTGTTTGGATGATAAACAGCTGAATTATAGCAAATATGGAAAACAATGAGAGACAAGCCAGCTGAAGGATGCGGCTGCAGCTGCCTAGCACAATTTCATAAGACAATGCCACAATGCGTGGAGGGAGGGGGAATGGTACACTGAAAAGTGGGGTATGCTCTGGCTGGGAGTTGTGCAAGTGTAATATATAAAATGCATCTGTATGTGCGGCTGCATGGTTAATGCCAGGGCATGGCAAAACCATGTGACAAGTTGATAAATTAAAGTTAGCAACTGCAAACGGCATTCAGTCAGTGACTCAGTCAGTCAGTCAGTCAGTCAGGCAGCTAAGTAGGCAGACATTGGGCTTAGCTGTCAGCTGTCAGTTGGTTAAGAATTGCATGTATTGTTAAGTTTTCACTGTGTATGCTTAAAGTTCTGTCCTACACATTTTAATACCTGACTCTATCTCTTTCTTCCAATTTTCTTTCTCTTTCCGCCTGTCTCTCTCTCTCCCTCTTTTAGAACAATTGGCCTGGTGGCAGAGATGGGATAAAACGACGCTCATTATACTGGTCGCTGGCATATTGCTATTATTGCTGGCCGTCATCATCATTTGTTGCATCATCATTTGCATATGCCGTCGCCGTCGGCGTCAGGATAAATGTGAGTACAACAACAACAACTACAACTGCAACTACTACTATAGACTTCAAAAATAATTACTGCACACTGTGCGCAGTCAGTTATGATAATTAATTACCCCAAGCATAGTGTTAGGCCCACCCGAAAACAAGAGCAAAAAGAAAAAAAAAAGAACATAAAATTAAACATAAAAAAACCAAAATGAGTTTATATTTATCAATTGAGTATTTTTCTGGCATTTCTTTTAAGTGAGTTTCAATTTGAAAATAAGTTTCATAATTATTTCATTCAAAAATTGTGTGCCCATAAAGCAGCATGTCCCAATCTTTCTGCATGGCGCTTTGTTTCGCTTTCCAGAGATTATTCCAATTGATTAATCTGAATGCATGCAACCAACTATTGAGGTTTATAGGACATTGACTTTAATTGATGCATATTTAGTCTGTTTGCTTTATAAGTATGCCATTTGAATTACATCGCTTATCCCAGCCTTTTAATGAATGCATTTCAAATCTGGTTTACGCTGCTGCCTCATTAAGTGGGCTTAGATTTTTATTTATTTCTATTTATTTTTTTTTCCAATTATTTAGCATTTTTTCTGCTGATTTTAAAGCCTTTGTGTTGCGCTTTGCTGTGTAAACTTTATTTATTTCAAATTAATGTAAATAAACAAAAAGTCGTACAGGGTGTTGCATTTGTTAATGAACCAAAATTGGAAAGGCATAAATTAAAAATTATAAACAAATAAAATAAGCAATTAATCATTTACCTTGCTTTCCAATTTCATTAAAAAAATCCTTAAAAAAAAAATATTTTATATATTTTTATTTAAAATTCACGATACCTTTTTTTATACAAAATTCATCTGCTATTAAAAGAAAGTTAAAGAATAATAAAATAATTATTTTGCACACCATTTTTTTTATAATGTATTTATAGCTTTATTACATAATTGATAAAAAAAAAAAAAACAAATTTTTCTATATTTTATTAATTAATTATCGTTTAAAATTGTACAAAAATTATTATATATATTTTCAAAAATAATCTCTTTTTAATACTAAATTATATTTTTATTATCTCTTACAAAATATATAAAAATTGTACAATAATTATTATTAATCATATTAATTTTTAATAATTATATAAAATAATATATTTGCAATTCATAGACTATTTCAATTATTCAACATTAACAGAAAAACACCCTGTTTCTCACTTACACATGCCATTTAATTAAGGCTTATGAAAATAATATGTATTAAAGAAAAACGTCATTTGCAAACAAATAAGTTTTAATATAAATTATAATTATATATTTAAACTTTTATTTCTTTTTGTTTTTCAATTATAACGCGTGTATATATATTATTGAATTTGTGTGTTCAATAATTCTGCTCAATTCCGCATCATTGTTGACTACTCTAACAACAACAAAAAAACACAAACATTAATTACAAAACCCACAACAATAACAAAAATATATATACAACTAATTAACAACCGCAACGTAAACCAACAAAAACAACGCTAAATGAATGTTGTTTTTTCTGCTCTTTATTTGTCTGCATTTTATATATTCTTTATTTGCTGCAACATTTTTAATTAATTTTTTTTTTTTTTTTTTGATTTTGCTCGCATCTCGTTTCAACCAATTATCGCTTAACAATCTATCTATCTATCTGACTCATACACTTACATGTACATTATCTATACGTATGCATACATATATACATACATATATATGTATTGTTGTCTCTATGCTGCTTCACTCAATAATTGCTCGCTGTAACAACCACAACAACAACAACTACAACAACAACAACAACAAACAATCACAATATTGCTTGCCAAACAACATGCGCCAAAAACTCAACAAATTGTGCTACAACAACAACAACACACACACACACATACATTACAACAACAACAACAAACAAAATCTCATTTGATTTGAATTCATTTGGTAAAGATCATACGGAAGTTTCTATAAGCGCTAATCAAAGGTAAGTGCCGCATTCGTTTCACATAGTATATTATTCAAGTAACTTTTGAAAATAACTGTAAAAATTGCTGCATTTTATATTTGATTGTTTCATTTGTTTTCAAGTAAAAGCTTAAATATTTGCATAGCAATTTCAGCATATTTTGTCAGAGCATTTTACGGATCTCAATTAACTTTTCATAAACCAAATTTTTCAATTCAAATATTCAAATAAATTTATTCAAAAATAATCCAAATAATAGCTGAAAGACTTTTAAATAAATCGAAGAATTTTAGAGCAAACTACAAAATTTTATTTTAATATAATATCAGATTCATGACAGCAAACAGAAATTTTATTTCAAAAAATTGTGTGCATAGGAACTAAAAACATTGCTGCTAAATATTTATATTTAGGATATCTAAACATATTTTTTTTTAGTTCTTTAAAGCAACTTAAACTGTTTTAAATAATATTTTAAAAATTTAACAAAATTGAGCAAAGAAAAAAATATTTGTTTCCTAAATGCGCACATTTTGTTGAATATATTATTGAAGCTCGATAGATTTTGTTGCAAATCCTAAAAATTTTATTTAAATAATTAACTTGTAGACAAAAATTGTATTGATATAAGCTTAGCTGTGCTGCCAGATATATCAAGGAATTTCTGGCAATTTAAATATATATTTATTCTATATTAATATATAAATATAATTTCCTGCAATGATATAGCACAGCAACAATGTATAGATAACATTATGTTACCAAGCATCTGACTTTAAGAAAGTTATATAGAAAAAATGTAAACTTTTTAATTGAATTAGCCGAGGAGCTGCTCTCTAGGCTCAGACTTTAATGTTAATGAAGCTTTCTTGGTTGTGATATTTTTATGAGAAATAAATTAAAATCCATCTAAAAGGCAGCCATAGTATTTTCATATATCAAATTGTTTCTTTATAGACTTTAAAGTAGATTTTTTTAGTAATTGTCTTTCCAAAAAAAAAAAATTATTTAAAAATCTTGTGCAATTTCTATCTCAAAACATTTCTGAGATATAACAAATTCTATAAAAAAAAATTTATCAAACAATTTTCTAGCTTTATAATATGCATGCTTATTAATATTTAATATTTATATTTCAATAATCAATATTTAACACAATTTTAATTTCATTTTTATTTATTTTTACAATTTATTCATTTTCGTTGCATATCTCAATTTCTTATTGTGCGCACTCAACAACAACAACAATTATATATGATCATATATATAATTTTGATACTTAATATATATTTTACTATTCGTATCGCTGTGTGTGTTTGTTTATTGCTCGCTTGCTTCATACCAATACACGCTTATCGAACGCCCAATATCTACAACGACAACAACGACAACAATTCATGCACACATTCACATGCACACACACACACGCACACACATGCACACATATCATAGTGTGCTATCGTATCAGCCAGTGCTGCCGCAAGTAGGCGTTGCCCTGCCCATACAAGACACCGATGCTGCCACATTGTTGCCCGCAACGCTGCTGACACCGCAACAACAGCAGCAGCAGCAGCAGCAGCAGCAACAGCAGCAACTGCAACAAAAGCTCGCCGCAGTCGAGAACAACAATGAGCTGGCCACGCCCCCGCCTACAACGCGAAATAGCACGTTGCATGCCACAATACCGAAATCGCCGCCACGCTGGCCATTGCGGCCAGGTGTCATGTTGCACGTGAGCAGCGATACCAAAGAAAATCTAGCCGTGAATCGAATGACACTGAAACCAAATCCGAATCCAAACTCCCAACCAAATCCCACTGCGAATGCGAGTCAATTGTCAGCGCAGCTGAGTGCCGTGCTGAACGATAGCCAAACTAACTCAAATAGCACAATGCTAACCGAGGTGACGGAATCGGTGATGGAACCAGCAGCAACAGCAACAGCAGCAGCAGCAGCAGGAGTAGCAGCAACAACAGCAACATCTATTCTACAGCCCAGTCTGATGAAGACTAATTCCACTGACATTGCCTTGCCATCGACAGATGCAGCTGAGCCGCACGCAGAGCTTACAGCCTGCCTGGAGAATTCCAATGCAGCAGCAGCAACTGCTGCTCCCAGCCACATGCAACGCATTTGGAAGTTTGTTTTCAGACGCGCCAAACGAGGCAGAAATTCGGATGACGGCACCCGGGATAGTCAGCGCAGTCATGTGGGTCTGTTGCACACATTTTGGCGTGGGCGTGGCAATCAGGAATCGCCATTCGCAGCGCAGCATCGCCTTAAAGGCATACGCTCCAGCGGCAGTGGTAATAAATGCTACACGAACAACAACAACAATTGCCAGTTTCACAGCTAATTTTTTATTTTCTTTATTTTTCATTTGCTTTTTATGTTGTTCGCACATATCACGCATACACACACACACACACGTACATATGTATCTTCACGTATCGCTAGTCACCTACAAAAAGACGCCCACAGCAATGGCAACTAATTCAACATCAACAACAACAACAACAACTGCAGCAGCAGCAACGACAATGGCAACAACAAACAATTCCAGCAGTGTCCAATCACATGCCTCTGTGACATTTCAAGCGCCTTCATTAGACAAGACGTCGCCAACAGACACCACAGCAACAGCAACGACAGCAACAGCAACAGCAACAGCAATACCCGCAGCAGCAGCAACAATAGCCCACGCTGGGCTTGGTGTGAGCTGCTTGGAGAAACCGCAGCGCCACGGCATATTGAAGTCACCCAGATCAACACCACCGCCACGCCCACCGCCGCCCATATTGCCAGTGCGCCCTGGCCCTGGCCAACAGCAACAGCAGCAGCAGCTGTTGACCAGCAACGGCGCCAATTGCCCGCCCCTGCTCAAGCGCACTGTTGTGGTATCACCCAGCAAAATCGAACGCGTCCAAAGTAAGAACAAACCCACAAGTCATCTCATATACTCATATAGCTCATAAAACACTCATCCAAACACTCAATTGAATTTGTAGGCCTTACCGCCTGTCCTGTTATTAAAAACGAAAATATCTCAAAGTAACTTTCTCATATACATATTTCTTTTATTAGCCAAAGCTGACTTGCTAAAAAAACAAAATATAAATTTTCACTTTATGAATTCTCAACACGCATTTCATTTCATTGAAATTGCTGAGTTTGCAAATTTCAAGTCAAAGCTGCGGCTTTACATGATTTACTATATTTGAAAGCAGCCACAGCTGTCGACAGACTTGAGCTAAATTTTTCAAGTAAAAGTAATTGATAAATTGATAACTTCAAAATCAATTCACATTTATACACTCACACATATGCTCAACTCAATTTCTTTTTAATACCTTATCAAAATCTGTATAAAATTTAGAACATTCAAAATTTCTTCTCAAACCTCAGCTCATCTCATTTCTCTTCACTCTGTACATATTACACACACGCAACTCCTGCTCTCAACTCGACTTTGTTTTTATTCATTTATTCATTTACCTAAACTTAAAACTCTCTGTACATCTAAATCGCTGTAAGTAATTTATTTCAATGAATCAAGCGAGGAGGTCCTTATATAAAACAGAAATATATAAAATCAAGTAAGAGAAATTCCATAAGCAGAACAAAACAAAAAACAAATTCTAAAAATACCAGAACAACAACAACAAAAACTTGTCATGGTTAACATTTATCATATATTTATAAACATTTGATTTTCGTTTAATGTTTTGGCTTGCACTTTGTTCAATGTTGTTTTCATGTTGCCTGCTTGTGAATTGTCCTTGGCCTGCTCTGTGTTAGCAAATTATTGCATGTCATTCAAATATAATCAAAAAAGAAGTTTAAAAAAAATTGTAATATAAAAAGTGAAAATTATGTTTAAAGCTCTTTCATTTCTTTAGGTTTTTCAATTTATTATAATATACAAAAAAAAAAAGAACTCTAGCTTAGGTGTATTTTCACTTAATAAAAATGAAGAAACTTAGGCTTAATTTTTAGTAAAACCAAATGAATTATTATTTTATAATTGACTAATTCAATGTTTTTCTTCTTTTTCCAATTATTTTCTTACACTTTTTCATTTAATAAAAAAAAAATACATCAAATAAAAACAATTTAAATAAATTGTTAAAAAAAACTCCCCAAATGCTAATCGCCAAATCAAACAAAAATCAACCGATCCGTATACGTATATACTATTACTGTATAGTACACGACAAGTCGTCTTCACTGGGGGATCCATTGACGGAACCTGGCGAGTATGAGAATCTACCGTTTCATGGTCTGCAAACGGCACCTAACAAGGTACAGTTACAATTTGCCATTTTTCGTTTACTTTTTCAACTAGAAATGTTTATGATAAAAATTCGTTTAACACACACACGCACACACACTCACATACACTCCAAACACACACACACACACGCACATGAAAAGCACCCACACACATTGCTAATCTCGCCTCGTATCAATATGTGCTCTATGTATCGAAGTCTAAGCTCTATCTCAGTATCTATATCTATACATATATATATTGCCTCTTGTCTATGTTTATCTCTAGCCCAAGCTCTAATTATAAATCTATATCTATAAATATATAATTTCTTGTGATTCATTTACATTTTATATTCTTTTATGATTTAAGCAAAGTATTATGTATTTTACTTATATATTCTATGTAACTTAGCCTACATTCCAACTGCTTTTCGCTCCCCATTGCCTAATGATGTTACTCATTCATCACTTGGCAAACCATTTCATTTATATTTTTCTTTAATTCTTCATTCATTAAACATTTTATATACCTTGCTTTGGTATTTATTTTTGGTATTTTTTTAAGCTCTGTATTTTTTACAATTTCAATAACATTACGTATAAAATCTATAATGTTGCCTATATTAAATAATTTGTAATGTGGGAAATGTAAGTTTTCATTTACGATTTTTGTTTATTTTAGCTGTAAAAAATTAAACAAAAAAAAATATATATATATAAATTTTAGTGAATATGCGAGCTAAAAGTGAAACGGTTTATAAAAAAAATATTTGTAGAACAATTTAATAAAAATTTCAAATATATAATTATAAAAATAAATTGTTCAACAAATAGAATAGTAGAATAATTTATTACAAATTTTAAAATATATATTTATAAAAATAAATTGTTCTACAACTATTTTTATAAATAATATTTTTATAAATATATAAAATAAATTGTTCTACAAATATTTTTATAAATGTCTATTTGATATTTTTTAAAATTACAAATATTGTATACCAATAAAACTGGTCAAAATCTTATAGAATAATACTCAAATTGTCCAATATACAAATTAAATAAAGGCGAAATAATTATTAAACTTAAAATTAATTCGAATGCAATTATTTTTCATTCTAAAATAAATTTTTAAAATTGTCTATATATTGCTAATTCCTTGAATGAATTCATTTTTTTATTTAATGTGTTTTAAAGAAATTTAAATAAAAATTTCATATGATCCTTAACGTGTTCATCATAATATTTTAAAATTTAAAAAAATTATTAAAAATCCAATTGCAATTTAAATTTTAAAAAATTATTTCTATTAAATATATTAACTAGCCATTCATAGGTATAAATATCAAAATCTCAATTAAAATAAATTTATTACTTTATTAAATTTATAAATTTAGATAAATATGTATTTATTTTCATTATAAATATTTTTTTATATTTATCACATATAATTTTAATTAAATTTAAAGACATTATACTTGTTCTATTAGATTTCATTACAAATTGCACTTAGTTACATTAATTTTAAATATCTTAAACAACGTTCCTTTTAGCTCGCATATTTACAAACCCAAATCAATTCCACTCTCAACTTAAACAACTCTCTAAACTCTCTCTTATATGTGTTGTGTTTCGCTAGTTCAGACACAAATTGCAAATACCACAATTAATACAGCTCCATTCACACTGTGCTCACACAGCTAATCCAGTTTTGTAGCTAACTAACTGACTTGCACAAGCTCCATAACTAACTCCAAACGCAACTAATCGAATGTTCTCTCTCTCTGTGTGTCTCTCTCTCTCTCTTTCTCATGCTGCTAATCAAATGCTGAATTACTAAAATAAAACAAAATAAAAACCTCCCATTGCATGTGCTCGCATCATTGTTGCATCGACAGTTCTCTACTACCCCTACAAATTTTAATAACAACACAAATGTGGTGCGCGTCGCTCCACGACCCAAGAGACTAAATGGAAATATTGGTCAAGCGATGCACAGCCAGCAGCTGCTGCATCACCAGACTCTACAGCATCCGCATCCTCAACAGCAGCAGCCACACTACTACGACCAACAGCTACAACAGCAACAACATCAACAGCAGCAGCAGCAACAACATCATCAGCAGCAGTACAACACTTTGCAGTACGGGCGTGGCTGCACAGCCCCGCCCCCTCATACAGCTCCACATAATCGCAGCATGGATCAGCTCGAGTCTAGCTCTGATCAAATACAATACAATCTAAGCAATTGCTTTCCCAAAAGCTACACCGAATACTACCAGCAACATCATCAGCAGCAACAGCAATCGCAGCAGCAACAGCAGCAGCAACCTCCACAGCAACAATCGCAAAAGTTTCATACGAATTCCGCATCGAATGCACAATTGCTGAATGCCATCGAGCATGACTATCAGCCCACTTATGCAGTGGTTGAGCGCGTGCCACCGCCACCACCAGCGCCCAGCTCTGCGCTGCTGAACACGAATCCTTTCCTCGCCGCCAGCAACTTTAAGAAATACGATGCGGCCGGCGACGAGCTGTCGGGCAGCATGCAGCGCAGCAAGCGCGGCAAGGTGGGCAGTCTGCTGGATCGCATTGATGTGGACAAGAAATTCTACTCACTGAAGTTCCCCAACGGTGGCAACAAGCTGAAGAAGCCCGCCTACAATCTAAATACCTCGCTGGGCATGGCAACAACATCGTCAGCGTCAGCGTCAGCGTCGGCAACAGCGTCCAAATGCAAGCGGCATCATTCCTTTGCTGGTGGTAGCCATGGCGATATTGAATCCAACGGCAAGCCCATGCGCCTCTATGATCCGCCCGTCTATGAGAATGTGGCAGATAAGTGCGGCAATGAGCTAGATCTGGATATAGATCTCGATATGGGCGGTGACGGCAGCAGCAGCAGCATGGCCCATCACACACTCAATCATATGAATCATAGTCTTAAGCATAATCTCAATTTGGCCACGGTGCAGCTGCACACGCAGCCGGCTGCTGTCGTCTCGGCGGGCCACAAGAAAAAACATCACCATCGCCAGCACCAGCAAAAGGCTGATGCGTCGGGCGCCGGTGCTGATTTCCAGCTAATGGAGCCCGAACGCCTCAGCATCTATCGCAGCGATTCGGGCATATCGAATAGCTCGTATGAGTCGCAGCTCCCAGCGCTGGGTCAGCGCACACCCAAGGCACACAAAGCGTCCGCAGCGGGTCTCAATCTCACACGGAAGCCACTCTACATGAATGTGGAGGGCCAGCAGCAACAGCAGCAGCAGCAGCAGCAACAGCAATTGGCACGTGCCGGTTCACCAGCACATATTAATTCGTCCTATGAATCGGCCTCATCGGCGCCCGTCACAGATCCCACCTCGCTCAGTTCATCCAATTCGCTTTATAGCAGCGGCATTGGCACCGTCAGCTCACGCTGCAATCGCCATCCACAGCAGCAGCAACAGCAACAGCAACAGCAGCAACAGCATCATCAAAGGCAGCCAACGCCGGAAATCACAACACCCGAGGATTACGAACAATATCAGTTGGGCCATCAGCCAGCACATTCCGCCTCGATGCTGTCCGTTGCCAGCAGCCTAAGTGCCGCCAGTCGCGGCAAGTGCAAGCCCTCCAGCACGCCAGCAGCAGCAGCAGCAGCAGCAGCGTCAGCATCAACGACAGCAGCAGCAACAATGCAACAGCTGCCACATCGCGTAGGTCCACATGAGGTGCGTACATTAGATTTTGCCTAGACGGCAATGCTGGGTAGCCCATTATCCCAGGGGGAGTGTGAGCCGTGCCACAGGCGAAATTTCACGCACTTGTTTCAGGCAGATGCAACAATTTAAATTTCGTGCTTTAGACTCACTCATTTAGTATATGATTTATGATGTAGATCAGATTGGGATTTTAATTATCTAGACTATGTTCCATAAGCAGTGTTGTCCGTGTGCCAAAAACTTAATATATATGAGAATAATCTTATTTGGCTTTCATTGAGAGTTAATGTGCTTCAATCGAGGTCAAAAATTATACATATACATTAATGCTCAAGTGCTCACATGCCAACCCTTAAAAATGGGAAATAAAAATACAAAGCTCAGTCTGTGAAAATAGAAGCCAAAATTTAATAAAATATATATAACATATAAAATAAATTAAATAAAAAAATAAATAAATCAAATCAATTAATAAATATTAAAAATAATAAATAAAATAAATAAATTAAAAATAAATAAATTAAAAATAATAAATAACATAAATAAATAAAATAAAATAAATAAGCTACATAAAATAAAGTAAACAAATAAAAACATAAAAATATACATAAAATAAATTAGGCAAATAAAATAAATACGAACATAAACTAAATTCAATAGGAAAAGAAATTTAAAAAAAAAAATAATAATAATTAAAATAAGTTAAATAAAAAATTAAAATTTTAAAAAATATATAACAAACACATTAATTAAAGTCTTTGGAATAGTAAAAGGAATAAAGTAAATTAAACAAATAAAAGAAATAATTATATCAAATAAAATTAAAAAAAGTGCATCCAATAAATTAAATAAGAAAATAAATTAAAAAAGAAAAATACTTAAATTAGTTAAATAAAAAAAAAAAATTAAAAAAGTATATATATATAAATTAAAGCCTGGAATAGTTATAAAAATAAAGTAAATTTAAAAATAAAAAATAAAAATAAATACAATATAAAAATTAGGCAAATAAAATAGAAAGGTACATAAAATAAATTAAATAAAAAAAAAATAAATATAACTAAAATAAATTAATTAAAAAATTAAAATTTAAAAAATATTTAACATAAATTAATAAAAATATCTTATGGAATCGAGCACACATTATTATAGAAATCAAGTTTACTTAATTAAAGTCCCATCATTTAGTCTCGTTATATATAATAAAATCTTCAATGACTACTCAGAGCAGTTATCGGCAGCAATTTGTAATAAAACAACAACAAACACACAGATTTATTCACAGCTCTACTTGAAGACAAACTCTTTATTGATTTCTAACAAAACTTAATTGCTTTTTGCTTTTGCTTAAGCACTTTATAATTTAATTAACTTTTATGTTTACACATTTCATTATTGTTTCTTTTACATGTCACGATTGCTTAAAACAAATATGATTTTTGATGGAAATAAACACGAAATATATAACAACAACAATAAACCAAAACACACGAACGAAACTAACCACAGCAAACGCAATTGTTGGCCACTAATCCATTTTTAGCACTTAAACGGCAATGCAACAACAACAGCAGCAACAATAACAACAACAAAGGCAGCAGCAGCGCCTGCAGTAAGAAATTACGACGACAGACCATCAGTGACCCCTACGCACATATCAAACGGCATTATGCCGATGTCGATGCCGTTGCCTCTGCTGCCAGCCGCAGCAGCAGCAACAACAACAGCAACGACAATGAAGCCTTTGCAGCCGACAGTCATGGCACGACAGCAACATCGTTCACAGCAGCAGCAGCAGCAGAGGTCGAACAACAAATTAACAACAACAACAATGGGCCTGGGTCTGGGCAGTGGTGTGGGCGTGGCAATCATCAACAACAAATGCTAATGCCAAATGAATTGCTGCTGCAGGCAAGTCAATTAACTGCCGCCGACTGCAATCACAATTTAAGATATGTGCCGCCTCTGCCAACTGCCACGCCCCCAATACAACCAGTGGCCGGCGCCTACGATTGTCTGGTGGTGCGTCGTCCGATGCGTTTGCCATTGCGCAAACATCACACCTTCCACTTTCAGACAACAGAAACGGCCAACGGCAAGCTGCAACAGCTGCGTCGCCAGCTGCAACAGCAGCAGCTGGAGCGAGCACAAGGGCCACTCATCTTTCGTCCATTGGCGCTGAGCGAACGACATGCCTTTAAGCCAATCTCACCGACACCTGCGACAACACCAGTAGCAACAGCAGCAGCAGGAGCAGCAGCAACATGCAATGACAACGATGTTGCACAGCAGCAACAGTTGCAGCGGGAGCAACAACAGCGGCCGGCAATGGGTCAACTAAATCCCGCTGCCTCATTAGAGGCATTAGAGGTGTTAACTAAAACGCATCCGGACTTTATGTTTGCGCGAACCAAACCACAAAACGAGCAAATTGCTGCAACACCAACAACAGCAGCAGCAGCAGCAACAGCAGCAGCCGATGTTGCTGAGGAGGAAGATGAGGATTTGGGCTACTCTTTTTGTGAAGAGGAGTATATGGTAGATGATGAGGAGAATGCACATAATAATAATGACGATGATGATGATGATGATGATGATGAGGATGAAGCTGCTGCCAAGGCTGCACATAATCTTACAGCGCCGCCCACAACGCCCGCCCACAGTGCAGCTGTGGCAAATGCAACAGCCGGCGCCCTGAAATACTTTATGACCCAAAGCTATCGCGAGGTGCACATTTAATGAGAGTGAACCCAAAACTACCAAAAAAGATAGAGAAACATAAAAGATATTGAAACCAAGACAGTTAGACAGGCCTAAAAGACGCATACAAGGTATTTAGTAATTAAATAAAGCTAAAGGAACAAAAAAAAATATTTATAATTAGCGTAAATTCTTCAAAAACGAAAGGCAAAAAGAAGTTAGCTTAGAATTTAGTCAGAAAAAAAGTAAAATAAAAATAAATAAATAATAATTGAGAAAAAATTCATTGATTCAGCGAAAGGTTCTCAGTGTGGCGCATTCTGCTTGCCCGATTCATCTCGCATTCCATCAACTTTTGCCAATGATTTTACATATTTTTATAGTATTCACAAAATATAGTCTTTAACCATGTAATTCAAGTAATTGTAATAGCAAATCTTGAGGCTGGCCTAGCGGCAGCCCGAAACGCAACCCAATATGAAGAAATCGAATAGATAACAACAAAAATTTGCCACACACTTGACTGTGGGCACACTTGATTGTTAGTGTATATAGTTAGTTTATATATATAAAAATTTAACAAACTAAATATTTATTATGCCACGAAAGAACAAGGAGAAAGCGAAATCATCATTCAACGATCATCTATCAAGCTAAATATTAACAGCAAAAATCTCCCCCAAGCACAACTAATTCATTCTTAAATACTCGAATTAAATCTAGCGATAACAAAAGTATATACCTAAGGCAACTCTTGACTGTATGTGTGTTAAGTTTGACGTAGTTTTTTGTGTAAAATATACAAAATAATATATGAACTAAACAATTTAGATATGTAACTTGTATTGTATATAGCATCTAATCGAATAATCTAAGCAAAGAAAACCAAAACCAGAAGCCAAGCATATTTATATATTTATTTATTTATTTATTATATTTATATATGTATTTAATTCAATTAAATTATAGATACCAAAGCAAAAAACGAAAAACATTTTCAGTAAATCATTTCATTCATTTGTCATTTGTCAGCCTAACGGAAACATTTAAACAAAGTGCTAACCATTTGTTAATTATAATAGAAATGTATTCTGAAGTGTGTTCTAAATGACATATTCATTTCTTATAGCATGTGTCCGATTTTGAGGATCCATACAAAGGCAGCAATACCTATATATTCTAAATTCTTCTATTTGTATAACTTTCCACTAAATGTTTCATGTCACAAATTATATATAAAAAGAATCCAAGCCAAAGGTAAATCTATTTAAGTGAATTTTTCTGTTATGATAAACAATAAAACAAATGTTAATAATTTATTTCTACTGTCGTGCTGTCAAATATTTGTTTGAAATGAAATTTCGATTCTTAAAATCGTTCGATATGCTATGAAAAACACACACATTTCTTTCTCGCTCATTAGCTTCATCACGATAATACGACAGGCGTTATAGATTATTAATATGCATGCGAAGAGCGCTTTCTAACCAAATGTGCGTTGCGATGTGATTTGACCTTTGTTTGACATTTATAAGACTTTACTTCTTGACTTCTCTTCGAATCCATCATATTTAGCCATTAAATGCCGCAACTTTCGATGATGAATTCATCTATGCGGACCTCGAGAGTCAGCACTATGGGCCCATCAACTATAAGGCAGCCTCGCTCTATGCCCAGGTCAAGAAGAACAAGAAAACGGGAGCTCTGGAAGAGCTGAAGCAATAATAAACGAATGTTCTCGGGAACATCAGTGCATTTTGGTCGATTTATTTTTACTTTAATTTAAATTTTAATTTATTGTTGTTAATTTATTTATTTATTGATGCTTTTGAGCTTCGAGAAAAACTTACAAATCTAAAACTGTTTAAAGCAAATGAATAACGAATTTCTTAACTTTATGGAAAACGATATTAATTGTTATAAAATATAAATGAAAAAAATTACAAAAAAATTAATACAAAAATCATGAATTGTACTTATATATAATTACATATGTATATTATAAGTCGCGCACCAAATTAACTAGCAAAACACATCTACATAAAAAGGTCCCACATTAATATTGAAACAAAAATGAAAACAATTTACATAGTTTTTATCACCTAACAGCAAAACATAAACAGGCATTGTACTTAGCGTATATAAACATACAAATATAAACTATAAAACGAAACAAAAAAAAATCTATTACGATCGAAAAGTAATTAACAAAACAACATTAAAAACATAAAAGAAAAAACAACAAATTAAATATGCAAACAACCACAAACTTTATTTAAAAACTTTAACAACAAATAAACACAACAAAAAGCATCTCAAATACTTTTTTATACACATATACATGTATTTAAATACAAACGCAAAACACAGAAAAAAAGTGGGAAAATAAATAAGATTACAAAGAAAAAAGTATATATATATGGAAAATTAACATTAATATTAATTTTCATGATTTTCTAACAATACGCAAAAAATTAATAATTAATATTAACGGAACATCATGTGGAATACTCAAAATGGAAAGTCAAATCAATTTTGTTATGCAATTTATTGTAATTAATTATAAATATTATTTACTATTAATTATGTGAAATACATCAAAAAAATATAATTATATATATTATTGTATAATTATATACACACACGTATATACATATATATATATAAATGATATAAATCAGCATTTACCTAAAAATGCCGAAAGGAAAGCAAAAACACTTGAATTAAATATTAATTAAATTGAATTGAATTGAAGCAAAGCAGTGAACAACCAAAAAGTGGAATTAAATTGAAAGTAAATAATTTAGACTCAAGTACTTATATACATCTATATATGTATAATGAATGAGACCCTTAAATATACGAAGTAAAGTAAATTATGATGAAGAACAAGTAAATACAAATAAATTGTAAAATTACAAAAAAATATATACATGAAATTGTGTTTTTCTTTTCAACTCGATGGGAATGGGCTGACTGTTAATGAAGAGATGAAAGCACACATCAAAAGGTAAACTACGACAACGAACTACATATCTTCAAATTGAAAGCATTTCGCAATATGTTAATCTGAGGCTCACAGCAGTGCCGACCTTTAGCAAAGCGTGCGTGTTGAACTACAGATTATCTAATTCACAAAAAATCTGATGGATGTTTCTTATTGCGTTAAGATTTAAGAATGATTTATTTTGGTTGAGAAAGATTTAATTAATAAATAGCAGCAATCAAAAAAAAAATGAGTAGAGATACAAGTTGAAGCTATTCAGCTCCTGCTGCTAGGATAACTTACAGTTGACAGTATTTTAGAGCTGAAAGCTTTCATTTGCCTTATTTCCATTAATTAATTTTATTTCAAATATTTTATTTAAATAGAGCTGGCGTAAAAAAAAGAGAGCGGCCTACATTTAAAAATGTTTATGCTGAAAAATATCAGCTGTAGCAATGCGATATGTATCGATTACAGCATCTACCATAACTATGTGATAAGTATCATCTCTAAGTTAGTCACAAATAAACCATTATTGTGAAAGCACACAGGCGCCATTTCTTGTTTTTATATTTAAATTTAATTATAACTTCCGTGCATACGGATGGAGAAACGAAAAGTCTCTATGCAACAGTTTATACTCAATTTAAAAAATTTATACAAAAAAAAAAAAAATGAAGTACAACTTTTTAAAATTTGATTGAATTCCTCTACTGCTAACTTGCTAATGAAATATTCAGTAATTATTAACCGATGCGTGTATTGGCAGGAGCACAAGTCTCTACTATTTATAAGTACTATAAACCTTTTATTTATCATCTGAAAATTATATACAATTAATGCATATTTTCTTCATAGAAGTAGTTGACATATATGCCAACTGAATATATTTACTAATAATAATAAATAAATAAATTCACATTCACAAAATTAATTATTTTTTTGAGTACTTATACAATACTCAAATACTCAAGCCAAAAATGGCACAGAAAATAGCCTTTTTCTAGTACATTTGAGCTTCT
>JAWNOS010000336.1:0-19072 GCA_035045845.1 Drosophila buzzatii
ACCACTAACCATACAACACATAGACTGGACAACTGGAACAAATTAATGTGCACACTTATTTTTTGACATTAGAACCCCATCAACTTCGTATTTGCTCGGGTTTTTACTTTTCGGGTCGGGAGAGAAAAATTGCTGATGACAAAATCATTCCGCTTCGAGCGCTCGACGGTGACGGTCGATATTCCAAAAAGGCCTGACATGTACCGCTCTTTCCCTTGCTCTCTTTCTCTTTCTGCCCTATGCTTTTTACTCTCTGCTCTCTTCTTACAAAAATATATGTATGCTAGCACAAACAGCAAGCAGCTCACAAAAATTGAAATTTCTTCTCGACGCGATCCCATTGGTTCCCTTCTGAGCGAAGGGTATACCGAATTCTTAAACGGCTTTGCCATGCTCATGCAAAATGTTAGCGTTTTCATGATTATTTGTGGAAAGGGTATGAAAGTGTTGATGTACATAAACAATACTATTTCCCGATGACCATACACACACACATTTACACTTCCTCGCTATATGTGTAGGCATTTATGTGCTTGTGTGCAATATTCTTGCTGCCTGTAGCACTATTAGAACCCCAGCAGTTGACGATCGTTCGGTTGGGTAGCGATGTGAGCTTGCATACACACACACATTTACACTTCCTCGCTATATGTATAGGCATTTATGTGCATGTGTGCAATATTCTTGCTGCCTGTAGCACTATTAGAATCCGAGCAGTTGATGTTCGTTCGGTTGGGTAGCGATGTGAGCTTGCATACACACAAACATTTACACTTCCTCGATATATGTATAGTCATTTATGTGCATGTGTGCGATACACTTGCTGCATGTAGCAATTCTAATTTGCATGTTTCGTGCATGGGTCTCGAATATTGGGCATGTGCCTACCTCAACTTTGAATTAAGTAAACGATTTTGGGTAATTTTAGTAAAAGAAACCTGAAAATGATTCGTGGATAAGATTTTTTAAAATAAATAAAACATAAAACATAATACATGTATATTTTAATTATTTAGTGGAAAATATGTCTACATAACGGATGCAAATTTTTTGCATAAACAACTTGTTCCATTTTTGTCTATAGGGTCAAATCAGGTACTAAATATTAAAGAACAAATGATAACCGAACAGGTAATTGAAAATATTTGACCTCTCGTGCAATTTGAACCGAAAATCGTTTACTTAACTCAAAGTTGAGGTAAGCACACCCCAGGCAGAGCATTCATTCAAGTGCCTATACAAGTGATACTCGGCGATTGTGATTATGACATCACAGACGTACACTTACATATGTATGTGTGTGTGTGTAGACTCACATCAGCTACCCAACAGCAATCGCTCGGAAATTAGAATTGCTACATGCAGCAAGTGTATCGCACACATGCACATAAATGACTATACATATATCGAGGAAGTGTAAATGTTTGTGTGTATGCAAGCTCACATCGCTACCCAACCGAACGAACATCAACTGCTCGGATTCTAATAGTGCTACAGGCAGCAAGAATATTGCACACATGCACATAAATGCCTATACATATAGCGAGGAAGTGTAAATGTGTGTGTGTATGCAAGCTCACATCGCTACCCAACCGAACGATCGTCAACTGCTGGGGTTCTAATAGTGCTACAGGCAGCAAGAATATTGCACACAAGCACATAAATGCCTACACATATAGCGAGGAAGTGTAAATGTGTGTGTGTATGGTCATCGGGAAATAGTATTGTTTATGTACATCAACACTTTCATACCCTTTCCACAAATAATCATGAAAACGCTAACATTTTGCATGAGCATGGCAAAGCCGTTTAAGAATTCGGTATACCCTTCGCTCAGAAGGGAACCAATGGGATCGCGTCGAGAAGAAATTTCAATTTTTGTGAGCTGCTTGCTGTTTGTGCTAGCATACATATATTTTTGTAAGAAGAGAGCAGAGAGTAAAAAGCATAGGGCAGAAAGAGAAAGAGAGCAAGGGAAAGAGCGGTACATGTCAGGCCTTTTTGGAATATCGACCGTCACCGTCGAGCGCTCGAAGCGGAATGATTTTGTCATCAGCAATTTTTCTCTCCCGACCCGAAAAGTAAAAACCCGAGCAAATACGAAGTTGATGGGGTTCTAATGTCAAAAAATAAGTGTGCACATTAATTTGTTCCAGTTGTCCAGTCTATGTGTTGTATGGTTAGTGGTTACACTTCCTGGCATTTTTGTATATACCGAACTATTTGGTTTTAATTCAACTACAATGAACAACACTTCATTATACATACATTCTCAAAAATATGTTAAATTGCTCAGTAAAAAAAAAGAGAAAAAGGCAAAATATTTTGTAAAAAGCCAGAATTCCCGCTGCCCGTTGTTTTGCAATTGGATTTTTTTTAAAAGCCAGATTTGATGGGAAAAAGCTTATTTAGCCACACTGGTACTAATGTAACATCAATTTCGTATTTGTTTGGCTTTGGCTCTACTGGCTGGGGCAGACAAAATATGATAATACAAAGAATTCATTGCGCAACAAGTTCTTAACCGGTATGGCAATGTTTTCATATTTTTACTTTACTCCCCTCTCTCTTTTTTTCTCTCTATCTCTCTCTTAATCGATAGATTTAGACGCTTATAACTCCATTCCTAGATGGATGATCTTCATGAAACTTTCAGTATATATTAATGGCATCTAAATGTGTGTATTTGCCAAATTTCAAGTAGTATTTGAAATGCGTTTTTTGCATATTGGTGGCGAGGGGGGCGTAGCATCCAAAATCTAAAAATTATGGAAGCTGCGTATTCATAATATCTATCTAAATATATAAGCATTTTAAGTCTCTGGCTCAAACGGTGTAGACGTTATGCCTAAAAAACGAAAAAAGGGGAAACGATTTTTCGAAAAACAAAACAAACTCGTACTGCGTAACTAACACACGAGTGTTCATGTGAAATTTCAGCTCTCTAGCTTTTGTAGTTTCCGAAATCTTGACGTTCATACGGAGGGAGGGACGGACAGGGCTAGATCAACTTATTTTTTTATGCTGATCAGGAATATATATACTGTTACATACATTTTCACAAAACCATTATACCCTAAATTCCCATTTTAAATGGGCTCAGGGTATAATGAAATTGTGCTCACATCAAAAGTGCTTCCCAAAACTAAACAAAAAGAAGTACCCTTGTTTGTACATTGACACCCACTCTACAATTTCACCAATTGATCATTTGGGTTGCCACATAATTATGAGCCACAAAATTCGATGCAGATAAAATTTAAGTGCACGGCTATAGATTGCGTAGATCAAATAAATGTTGAAGTGCTTCCAAAGCATTTAAATTTTATTGGAACAAACACTCCTGAGAATAATATCATTATTATGGCTTTTCCCAAAATTCCAATTTATCGATAAGAAATCGAAAATTCATTTACTTTTTTTTACGTTTTTCGAGCATAACTTCTACCACGAACCATACGGTTGGTGGTTGTATGGTTAAAGTTACAACACATACATAGGCTAAACTAAACAACTAAAACAAATTTTTTTCACGCACCAGAATATTAGAGAATTGCCGCTCAACTTCGTATTTGTTCGGTTTAGGCAATTCAAGCTCGGGCAACCAAAATTTGATGACGATTTCATTGCGCTGCCAGCGCTCAACCGTTTGATGTTTCTGTAGTATGACCAAATAATAAGAAACCAAAATTCACTGAAAAATACTATTTAAATTTGATTTGCGCCTTTAAATGATCAGAAAAATACTGTACTCTACAAAAATCGTTATAAAGAAACTTGTTTAAGGCCAAAATAAGCTTTATGAAATTTGAAAAAAGCTAGATTTCAAGCTATGAGCGTTTTAACCACTTTCTAAGCTATTTCATTTTTAAATAAGCTAGATCTAAGTAAGAGTATGCCGAAATCTTAAACGACTTAGCAATGCTCATGCAAAACTTTAGTGTTTTCGCGAACATTTTTGGGAAGGGTATGAAAGTATTTCTGTGACTCTGTGCGGAACTACTCTTGCTAGCTGCGCAATTCAGTAGTTTGTCTATTTTGTATGGTTTGAATTGTAGAGTGACTGTCAAATAGGCCATTACGGCTTGCAGCAGTCATTTTGGAAATAATGAGTATATGGTGTATTCTGACATTTGTCAATAAATATGAATTTCCAGATCGATTTTAATCGTTTATAACCCGTTCAAAAATGTTTTGGGCCCTATGTTCCTAAATTAATTATAGCCATTTTTATTTATTAAACATGTATAAGAATATATGCATATGAATGCATAAACATGCATGCCATATGCATGGGGGAAGTAGATTTGAAAGTTTAAGACTGTTCTCGCATTCTAAGACCGAGGTCCACAACAACAACGAACTGCAAATGGTCGGCCCTACAATTGCTACAGGCAGCAATTGTTTCGCGCATACATATGTACATATGTTACAGATCTGTCCTGTTGTTAAGCGCTTTGTCCGGAATAAATATCAAACATCCCCTATCCGGAAATCTGTCCTTTTTTTGTGAATGCGAATCGTGTTCATATTTTCCCAGTTGGTTGGTTGTTTTCCCAGCAAAATTTTATTAAATAACATTGCAGAGCAGTTTAACAGAACTTTAGCATAAAATATACTAAATTGTGTACCGATATTTGGTTAAGAACAGCGCCAAAATGAGTATAACAGTGATAAATTGATAGTGTAGGAGGTTTATATGTATTATCGATATCGTTTCTTGCTGGCTACAGCAGCCAGATTTCAAGTAGTGGATAGCCCGGGATGAGAACGACAATAATAAGGCGTACTGCAAATACTACAAATGCAGTAAAAATTGCAAACTTTACGAAATTCGTGCACATATGGCGCCAAAAAAGCATATGCAAAACGCATCGTGTTTTGCCCAACAAAAAATAAAATATGCTTTAAGCCTTCGGAATGTCCCCAAATTTGTCGCCAGGAAGCCTCATTAGCTCTGTTCATAGCGCAGCATTGTGCGATTGAGACTGTGGATAACCTCACGGAATTGTGCAAAGAGTGCTTGGCGCGTGTTGGATCCATGGCGACATACGAGGCCAGGGAAGAGGAAAATGATAACATAATTGTCAATGCCTTGAAATAGTTATAATAAAAAAGAAAAAAAAATACAAATTAAAAAAAATGTTTTTGTCCTGTTTTCTGTCCTCTTTTCGTAGATTTTCTGCCTTTTTTCCCGTATTTTACGGACAGTTTTGCCTTAAAAAAAAAAAAAATGTCAAAAAATAAGTGCGCACATTAATTTGTTCCAGTTGTCCAGTCTATTAGTGCTGGCAAACTATCGATAGCACTATCGATATATCGAATTTTCACATTTTTGCGCCGCCATCGATATTTTTATCCACTATCGATAGGGATCGAAAATAACGCTCGCAGTTTGACACATCACTCGTTTTGGCGATTTGGTTATACGAAATTTATTAAAATATAATCCGGTATAAGCTTTTTGGTTAGTGGTATAGAACAAATTTGGCATGGACAAATTTTTGATCGATAATAACAAGGGTGAGTATTATTTTCCATTTCATTGTTAGAACCGTAAAACTAATTTTATAAGTATGTATTAACATAGATGGCGACATTTGCAATGTGGATCTTGAAAATACGGTTGCCAAAAAACCGCGCATTGGCAAATCTAAAGTTTGGCAATTCTTTACAAAAACTAATGATGGTAAATTGGCAAAGTGTCGTTCATGTGATAAAACGTACAAGAGAAGTGGAAATACATCTAATTTATTCGACCACCTCAAACGTGTACATCCAACACTGCAAATAAATGAATTGCCAATCGTTAACAAAATCGAGAGCTACGTAAGCGCAACATATGATTCTTCAAACAAGCGTAAAAAGGAGCTTGATATCGCACTTATGGAGTACATCTCATCAGACATGCGACCATTCTCCGTTGTTGAAAATGCCGGGTTCGTTAATTTTATTAAGCTCCTAGACCCACGGTATAAGTTACCATCAAGGAATACTTTGAAAAATGTTATGATGGTTGAGCTATACGAAAATAAGAAATCGAAGTTGCAAGACTATTTACGCAAAACTAATGTTTGTGCCATAACCACTGACATGTGGACGTCTGTATCCAATGATGCATATTTGACAGTAACTTGCACATTTGTGACAGATGATTTCAGTTTACGAACAGTTGTTCTCTCAACAAATAAATTGGTGGATTCTTCAAATCACACTGCCTCAAACATTGCCCAATCTCTTCAAGCTATCTTCTGCGAATGGGGCATATTTAATAAAATTGCAGCTATTGTCACAGACAATGCAAGTACCATGGTAAAAGCATGTGAGCTGCTCCAGAAGAGGCATTTACCATGCTTTGCACATTCGCTCAATTTAGTGGTGCAAGATTCTCTTAAAATGGATTGCCTTGTTGCTTTATTAAAAAAATGCAAGAGCATTGTAGCTTATTTTAAAAGCAGTACGATTGCGTACCAAAAATTAAAGGACTCCCAACATACTGATATTAAATATGGCCTTAAACAGGAAGTTCCAACGAGATGGAATAGTGCCTATGTAATGGTTAAAAGAATTTTGCTGATTTCTCAAGAAATCAATAGTGCCTTGCTAAGTTTTTCAAAAGCACCTCAACCGCTGACAATCGACGAAATCGATACACTGCGAGATGTATATGATCTTCTGTCGCCGTTTGATAACGCAACAACCAAAGTATCGTCGAACACTACAGCAACTATATCACTAATTATACCAATAACATGTGGTATACTACATAATTTAGAAAACTCTAAACAAAATCTTCGCACTGTTAGTGGTCGTGCAGTCTGCAGTTTTTTAATTGAATCAATAGTAAAAAGACTGACAAAATATGAAGAGCGGACAGTGCCACGGATAGCTACATTGCTTGATCCTCGATTTAAAAAGCAAGGATTTCGATGCCCCACCAACGCACTCCAAGGAGAAAAACAATTGCAGGATGAGTTGATAAATGCAATCAAGTCTCAAGGTGATATCTCCGAATCTCCGCTTCCTAATTTGCCACCGTCAACAACAATAGAAAAACCCCAGCAACCACTGTTTCAATTTGTAAAAAAAAATATTGAAAATTTGCCCAGGACAAAGCGTTCAGAGTCTATTGTTCAAATTCACAAATATTTCGGAATCGAGCACTCCTCTGAGGATATAGATCCCCTTAAATATTGGCAGGTAATTTTTTATTGAGATTCAATGTCATGCTAAATAAGTAATACCTATTTATTATTATATTTTAAGCACAATGATTCATGTTTGCGGGATGTCGCTAAAAAAATTTTATGCATTCCTGCAACATCCACCGATGCTGAAAGAATGTTCAGCAAAGCTGGACAAATAATCGCCGATCGCCGAGCTTCATTAAAGCCTAAAAATGTGGATATGCTCCTCTTTCTCCAACACAATCAATGGATCTCCCAGTAAAATTGTTTTAACTTTAAGAAAAAAGTCAGTTATGAAGTAAAACTGATTGTTTTTTAAGTTAATATAATTTTTGTTATTTTGTTAATTTTCTTGTTATAATTTGTTTTGTTATTTTTCGTTATTTTTAAATTTAAATGAAAATAAAGACGGTTTTAGCGATAGTATCGATAGTATCGAATTTTTTTCTAGAAAATATCGAAAATATCGAATGGCGCCACTATCGATAGTTTGCCAGCTCTACAGCACTAACCATACAACACATAGACTGGACAACTGGAACAAATTAATGTGCACACTTATTTTTTGACATTAGAACCCCATCAACTTCGTATTTGCTCGGGTTTTTACTTTTCGGGTCGGGAGAGAAAAATTGCTGATGGCAAAATCATTCCGCTTCGAGCGCTCGACGGTGACGGTCGATATTCCAAAAAAGAATGAAATGTACCCTACCTCAACTTTGAATTAAGTAAACGATTTTGAGTTCAAATTTGACCCTATAGGCAAAAATGGAACAAGTTATATAACCCTTTTAAAGAAATGCCTAGATATACAGGTAAAATGACCCTTTTATGCAAAAAATATGCATCCGTTATGTAGACTTATTTTCCACTAAATAACAAAAATATACATGTATTATGTTTAATGTTTTATTTAATTTAAATTCTTTTACTTAAATATTTTACTTAAATTACCCAAAATCGTTTACTTAATTCAAAGTTGAGGTAGGCACACCCCCACAGCAATCGCTGGGAAATTAGAATTGCTACATGCAGTAAGTGTATCGCACACAGGCACATAATTGCCTACACATATGGCAAGGATGTGTAAATGTGTATGTGTACAGAACGATCAACTGCTGGGGTTCTAATAGTGCTCTACAGGCGGCAGCAAGCATATTGCACACAAGCACATAAATGCCTACAAATATAGCGAGGAAGTGTAAATGTGTGTGTGTATGGTCATCGGGAAATAATATTGTTCATGCACATCAACGCTTTCATACCCTTTCCACAAATAATCATGAAAACGCTAACATTTTGTATGAGCATGGCAAAGCCGTTTAAGAATTCGGTATACTCTTTGCTCAAAAGGGAACCAATGGGATCGCATCGAGAAGAAATTTCAATTTTTGTGAGCTGCTTGCTGTTTGTGCCAGCATACATATATTTTTGTGAGAAGAGAGCAGAGAGTAAAAAGCATGGGGCAGAAAGAGAGCAAGGGAAAAAGCGGCACATTTCAAGCCTTTTTGGAATATCGACCGTCATCGTCGAGCGCTCGAAGCGGAATGATTTTGCCATCAGCAATTTTTCTCTCCCGACCCGAAAAGTAAAAACCCGAGCAAATACGAAGTTGATGGGGTTCTAATGTCAAAAAATAAGTGTGCACATTAATTTGTTCCAGTTGTCCAGTCTATGTGTTGTATGGTTAGTGTCTACAGTCTATGTGTTGTATAGTTAGTGATGATACAATCAAATTTCTTCTTATAAAACATCGAAAATATCGAATAGCGCCACTATCGATAGTTTCCCAGATCAGATTCATCAATCCCTGTACATGGAGTTGCCAGCAGGTAATATTTATTAGGCGCAATGTGCGACGCAATACGGAGCGACGCAATACGGAGCGACGCAAAACGGAGTGTAAAAAAGAGTGATGCTGAAATCAGCGCCAAATTCAAATGACGATTATAACCTTTGGTAAAACAAATTGGGAACAAATATTTATTTTTTGCGTTATTGACAAAAAATATAATTTTAATTATTACAATTGATTTATATGATAACAATAATAAATAATAATGAACACTTTAGCTCTTATATCTTCGGATATCGACTTTTCCCGTCACCCTGATCAAGAATATATATACTTTATGTGGTCTGCAGCGCCTGTTACACACTTTTAACAAAACCATTATACCCCGATTTCCCATTTTCAATGGGCTCAGGATATAAAAACGAGTTTTGAATTACTCGACATCAGCTGGATTGAAACCTTCAACTCTCAGACAATACGTCGTGCACCTCTTCTAACATTTGTTCTCCTATTTCACAGCTTACTGCAAAATCAGCAACTATTTCATCGCTAGTGCACCATTTAACTAACAAACACAATTCAAACTCCTTTCAATCGCAATTGTGATTCTCAGAATATTCTGGCATAATAATTTAACTGAACTCATGAGACTTTCATATGATCTACATATGTACATACATATGTATGTATGTATGTATTTTACTGAATATTAAAAATGGGCAATTAATTCGTAATATACGCTCAAAAGGAAACTTGATCAAATTTGAAGTCGAGGTCCAAAATTAACAAGAATCAAAATGAATAGTATTTGAAATGCATCTTTTTTATACACTGAGCCCATTGAAAATGGAAAATCAGGGTATAATGGCTTTGTTAAAAGTATGTAACGGGCAAAAGGAGGCGTGGCAGACCCCATTAAGTATATATATTCTTGATCAGGGTGACGAGAAAAGTTGATATAGCCATGTCCGTCTTTCCGTCCGTCCGACCGTATGTATGAACGCGTCGATTTCCGAAGATACAAAAGCTAGAGAGTTCATTCTTTTTGTGTTAGGTCCGTTATTGCGCGCGCAGTACGAGTTTGTTTCAGAAATTCGATAACTTGTATATTTGCAAAGTTATCGATAAACGAATTTTTCGGGAACCAGTAATAAAATTCTAGCTAATTCATCATTAGAGTTAGAGTCTCCAAGTCTTTTGCATATATGTATATAGATACTAATTTAATACAATTTCGGTTTTTGTCAGATTTTGGATTCCTGTCCCCACTTCACCCCACCACCACCAAATATAAACAAGTAAGAAAGCTGTAGTCGAGACTGCTCGACTACGAAATTCCCTGAACCCTTCTTCGAACGAATAATATTCCTAGAATTATTCGATTCGTTTCTGCACGCATGCAAAACCACGCGCACACATAGATGCTGATCTACGCTTGTATGCATGTATGTGTGTATGCATGTGTGTAAGCATTGCAAGCGTCTTGCTGTCTCGCTGCTTTGCTGCTGGGCCGCATGGATTTTGATGAGAAAACTTTGATGATTAATAATTCTGTTTCTAGATTGACAATCGTATTGAAATCTTCAGAATATGATTCTGATATTCATATCTATATGCTAAACCAAACTGCATGTCTCTAGTATTTGAAATGCATTTTTTTCATATTTGTGGTGGTGGGGCGAAGTGGGGACTGGAATCTGACAAAAATCGAAATTGTATTAAATTAGTATCTATATATATGCAAAAGACTTGGAGACAATAACTCTAAAGATGAATTAGCTAGAATTTTATAACTGGTTCCCGATAAATTCGTTTATCGATAACTTTGCAAATATACAAGTTATCGAATTTCTGAAACAAACTCGTACTGCGCGCGCAATATACGGACCTAACACAAAAAGAATGAACTCTCTAGCTTTTGTATCTTCGGAAATCGACGCGTTCATACATACGGACGGACGGACGGAAAGACGGACATGGCTATATCAACTTTTCTCGTCACCCTGATCAAGAATATATATACTTTATGGGGTCTGCGACGTCTCCTTCTGCCTGTTACATACATTTAACAAAACCATTATACCCTGATTTCTCATTTTCAATGTTCTTAGGGTATAAAAACATTGCGTAAATATACTTAAAGAATGAACATTTTTATTTAAAATTTAAATATCTAAACAGCTGCATATAGAATTTTGTTATTTCATAAAAATCTGAGTACAGTTAGCAAATTCATGCATGTCAACATTAAAGCCCTATAGTATATTGACATAGTGACAGTTTACTATCTCTCTCTCTCTCTCTCTCTATATATATATATGTGTATAATGTCGTATATATACATATAAAGCAATCCAATACAAAACGCAATCATGTACATACATAACGCAATCATATAAACATAAATGCACATGAGATTCGATCGGTTGGCCACTTTATGTGCTCAAGAACTCCTACGTCAGCACTTTGCTGCTATGAGAAGCAGTGGTTGCCTTTTGTACAGTTGTATATATGTATCTAAACATATACACATGCGACATACTCTAAACATATACACATACTACCATATCATCCCGTTCTGCTGCTGATCTCAGTGACAGAACGCTATGTTATGCTTATATATTTAGGCTCAGCTCTTTTTTGAAGTTGAATAAAAATCAATTCTTGAGCGACATTCAAACGGAGCTGATGGTCCAGACACACATTCGTTTAAAAGAAGCTTGACTTGCCAAACTATCCCTAGTTGTTTTCTGCGATCCACTACACATCTTTGTTGGTATCGAAATAAATATCATCAGTTCATAGGTAAGAAAATAATTATTCTGGTAACTTTTAATGTATTTCCCTTCTTTTAGCAACGCAAGTTCGTAAGAGTTTCGTTTTGAGTGCATCAGGCTCATCTCTCTCTTCTTCTCGAGATTGATTCGAGATGATTCGATAAAATCTAAATTGTATCAAACACAATTTTTACAACGTGGGATTCATCAGCAAGAGCAATAGTGGAAATTGAATTAAAAAAAAAAAAAACAAAAAAAAAAAAAAACAGTGTATTGCATCACATGCTCTTGAAAAGTTGAAAAAAAAAGTTTAATTTAAAAAATTCTAAAATCTAATTCGAAATATACATATATTTGCAATAAGAAAATAAGAATGATAAATTCATCAGTAAAAGCAACAGCACAGTGTAATCCGGCACATGTATTATACAAATCAAGCAATTCTGAAACTATCTGTTTATTTGCGCTCAACGAAATTTTTAAATAAAAAATAACCACCGTTACGTAAACTTTACAAAATTGTTGTGAGAAAGAGGTTAAGAGTGACTATGGAAAAAGAAAGCAAAAAATGCACTTTAAAAAATATAATAATAATAGAAAAAAATAAATAAAATTAAAAAACCAAATATCTAATTAAAAAAATAAACAAGTTATGGAAATCCAATTCGTAATATAAATGTAAAATATTTAATATAAAAGGAAGAAATATATAATTGCAATTATCAGGAATATTAAACGGAGCTAATGGGCCGGATAAACATTCGTATAAAAGAAGCGTGACTTGCAAAATGATCTCTCATTCTATAATGAGAACCAACTGCCCAACTTTGTCGGCATCGAAGTCTGTATCACCATTCCGTCTTTAATTTTTTTTTTTTTATGAGCAAGGTAAGAAATTAATTATTTTGGTAACCTTTAATGTAATTTCCATTTTCTAGCAATGAAAGCTCATAAGAGTTTCGTATCGACCGCATTTATTTCATTTTTAACAAGGGAGATGATTCGATTCAACCTAAATTGTCTATAAGGCAATTTCCACAATGTGGGATTTATTAATAACAGCAACAGTGGAAATGGAAAAAAAAATAAATACCTAATTTTGAAAAATTATAAAAAATAATAATAATGCAAGAAAAAGTCTATAGAAAAAAAACAAGGTTCAGAAATCTAATTATAAATATAAATTGGTAATATTTACTATAAAAAAAATATATATATATATATATACATATATATATATATATATATATATATATATATATATATATATATATATATATATATATATATATATATATATATATATATATTATGTATATAAGAACAATACGAAAACCACGAGAAA
Organism: Drosophila buzzatii; assembly: GCA_035045845.1. Taxonomy (NCBI): domain Eukaryota; kingdom Metazoa; phylum Arthropoda; class Insecta; order Diptera; family Drosophilidae; genus Drosophila; species Drosophila buzzatii. Next base: position 13,105 of record JAWNOS010000336.1, read on the forward strand.
AGGCCTTTCATCGCTGGAAAAAAACTGTAAGTGCTTGATTCCCATTAGCTCCCTCTGCCAATGAAAAATTACAGAATCCCTTTTTTCCTTGTTAATAATTATTCCTTAAAAAAAAGTACAGAACATTTAAATTATCAATAGTATCACCAACCCAATTCACAGCCATGAAATGGTCAGTGATACTATTGAATGTATGACAAAATAGAATGTGTTAATTGAAAACTATCAGTATTTGAAAAATTTTAAAATATATAAAATATGTTTATAACATATGATATACGGCAGAAATTTATATAAATAATAAGAAAACGCGATTGTAGTTCCAACCAGAGTCTAGAAATAAAATGGTATGGTTTTATATTGAAACATTAGCTTTAGCGTTTTCCAAACAAACCTTAAGACGTAAGACGTCCATCTTTCCCTTTCCGAGCGTTGTAATTTCTTGCTCGATCAGGTGTATTCGCTGCTTGTCGGCATATGTAAAGCCCAGTCTGGATATAGGTGCATCAAAATTTAGTTTGAAAGATGCGAACGTATTGTCAGTCCGGTCCTTTGTTTCTTATCGCTAGCACCGCTTAGTAATGATGTGATCTCTCTGAACTATAGGCGGCCATTAGTTTGTCAATTCTTCCTGATAGTAAGATTCCTCTTGTATTCGTGCTATCAATTTTTGACTTTACAGCGTCGCCTTTTCAACAGTTGAGAAACGATTAAATGCTAATTTACTACTGTCGAATTCAAAAGATTCTGTTCTGCCAGGATGACATTTTCTCTAAATGTCTCAATGTCATAATCAATTTTTATTAATTTTGCATTCAAATCAGCAAGTGAAGTTAAGTCTTTTGGTACATTTATTTAAATATATTGCCTGATGCCAATATTGTTCATTAACTTTCTATAGTACACTATAATGTTTCAAAGTTTTATCAATGCATTTATATGGTATATTATATTTGACTTCTCACATTTTTTTTTTTTTTTTTGTAGTTGCTAATTCTTTTTTACCATTATACTGCATTCCATATTATTTCACTACTTCATTCTATATTATTTTTGAATGGAGCCTGTTCCCAGTATGGGATACTCTATACTGCCAATGGTAAATAGTACAAATGTAAATGTATTTTAAGTTTTTTTTTTTTTTAAATATAAAGTCGACTTCATATACTTTGCTGTCTCTGCTTATGTAACTTTTATAACTTTAGCTTTAGCTTTGTTTATTTTATATTGTCAATAGAAATTTAGAGTTAAGATTATCAACAAGATCCACAACGATAAAATATCAACAATTTTTACATTTTTGATCACATTTGCTGAATTGTCTTTAGATTGACTATCTCTCAAAACAACCCACTAGACGATTCCTATTTATTAATTTATATTTCTAGTTCTATTATGTTTAATTATATAATGTTGAATGCATTCATGCGTAAATTACATATATTTTTTGTTTTTTAATTTCTTGATATTTATTTATCTGTTATCGCTTCGCCCGAGGTTCCCTGGGGGTTATTATATGCAGCGTGACGTGCATATTACATGATACATACATATATCTGTTGTTTTAGAGTTATTATGACTACTCACAATGGGTTGGTTGCCTTGATCGGATACTTGTAGGTGAACAAAGTCCAACTGTCCGAAATAGAAATCGGCTAACTCATATTTACTTTATCACTTTTAAAGCGTTTTTATTTTATTTATTTATTTTTTTTTTTAATTGATTTAAACTTTATCCAAGTCACTACCACTGCTCAAATATCTCTTCCTTAAGGTTGTTTTGTAAATCAAATAAGATTTGAAGAGTAAATGTCTGCACATGAATTAAATTAAAATAATATTCTGTGACTGCAAAAATGGCATTCGATTGCAAAATTCTATTACATTAATCACTTTAGGTGTCTTGTGAGACGCCTTGGAGCTTTTTTCCTCCCATGTTTAAAAGTAAATTTCTGCTCTAAATTTATGAATTCTAATATTTAAAACGTTTATGAGAACACCAATTAAAAAATTTTAATATAGATATATAAATATATATATATATATATATATATATATATATATATATATATATATATATATATATATATATATATATATATATATATATATATATATATATATATATATATATATATATATATATATATCTATATATATATATATATGCTGCAGGGTAAAAATACTCTACGCCAGAGACGTAGAGTTATTAATTGATTGACATAAGATTGGTTTACATAGTTATTACAGCACTTAAACCTAACCAATGCATTGGTTGTATTGCATTGCAACATTGCAATGTTATGTTTTTAATAAAAGCCTAACAGTGGTTAGTATTTCTTAAGCAGCGTTTTAACATTTCGGCTTAAGTTAGAGATTCTTAAAATACAGGCAAATTTGCCCGTTTGTGATTCTTCCCACCAGAGCGAAGGTGACCATTACTTCCTGTAGATGCTCTGTCTAGCGTTTTCGGTCAGCTTCGCCCTTTGTAGCCTTGATCATGTACTTGATCAACCGTCTTTACTGTAGTAATTTTATCCTTTTCGGGTGGGCGCGGTCCATCGGTGGGGCACACCTATAATATTCCTTGGAGCGTTGGTGCCTCCCTTTGCATAGCGGGTGCAAAATTTTCAATGTCGCTCATGTGTTAGTTTTATTGTTGGTTCTGTGCTGCTGCTGCTGCTTCTGCTTCTGCTGCCGCTGCTGCTGCTGCAGCTGCTGCTGTTGCTGTTGCAGCTGCTGCTGCAACTCTTTTTGGGGGTGTGCGTACCACAGTCATCAAAATTATAAGATTGCACCAGGATGATTTTACCACGTAACCGGCGCCTTCTCCGCCGAAGTAGTTATTGATATTATATATACTCCGTGCAGGTCTTCTATATGCAGTGCCTCCATTTTTTGTTATTTTAGTTGATATTTCTGTATGAGTAGTACATGAAGCGCTGAGTTCCTAGCAACTCCTTGAGGTGATCGAATTTCTAAGTTGGGGGACTGTTGCTTTTGTATGACTTACTATCTATGCCAGTTCGTTAAGGTATTCCTCCACAAATTCCAGTAATCACTCAGTTTGAATCCTACTCCGTTGCTGATGCAACTGATGTTGGTAGATTATTGAAGATTGCGACTCTGCATTGAGCTTAGGCTGAATACATAAAGATCTCGTATATTGAACTCTTAAGTAATGAAATGAGACAATATATATATATATATATATATATATATATATATATATCGTAATACTCTTTTTTTTTTAGCTTTATGCTTGTCTAACATTATTCTAGTTCTTTTAGAAGCTATTTCTAGTCTAAACTTTTCTTCCTTAGCGTAATCGTCCATGTTATATAGTGGTTCTATTCTAGTTGTTTTATTAAAATCTATGAACTCTCTTGGTAATTTGCCAAAAAATAATCCATATGGACAATATCCATGAGAGTCCGAGGGTGATGTGTTGAATAAATATATGAAATATTGCATCCAAACATCCCAGTCGATTTTGTCTGCTGATATGTATGAACGAACGTATTCATCGAATGTTCGATGACTTCGTTCTATTGTCCCTAAGGTTTGGTGATGATGTGCTGTAGACGTTATGTTGTCTATTTTCAGATATTTGCACAAATCACTTATAATTGAGTTTTTATATTCTGTTCCCATGTCCGTAATGAACGTATTCATTGGACCGTACTTCAGAATAAAACTTTCAAATATTGCCTTGGCAACAGTTGTTGCACTTTTATTCGGAATTGGAATGGATACTAAGTATTTTGTTAAATCACATATTAACGTAACTGCGTATTCATTTCCATTTTCCGATCGAGGCAGTGGACCTATAGTGTCTACTATCACTCTATCAAAGGCATGTATTGGTGATTCTGTAACTGTCATTGGGGTCTTTATTCTTGTTGTTACTTTTGATTTAAGGCATTTTGGACATTTTTTAATGTACTCTTTAATATGACGTGTCATATTTTTCCAATAATAATGTCTTTTTACTTTGGCTAAAGTTTTTGTAATGCCTGTATGACCTCCTGTAGACAATATTGCTTCTTTTTCTTTTTCATTATTTATTTGGGTCACCGGCTTGAGTAGCGCTACTCTTAAATTCTTTAATATTTTTTTGCCCATTTTTTTTTAAAAGATTTTATTGAATTTAATTCAAATATCTTTTCGCACGGTGCCACTTTGAGTTGGCTGATTTTGAGTATACCGGCTTTTGATTCAAGCCTTTGGAAGAACTGACCTAAGTCGAGAATTCCATTGGTATACAAATCGCTAACTTCAATTCTTGCTACAACATTTTTCCCTTGTTTCAATAAACATATGGAATCTGTTATGCGCAAGGTGACTACTTTTCGTACCTCGTCATTTTTGATGACTTCGTATACGTTGGGCTTAGAAGCTTTTTCAAGACTTTGCCTTGGCAATAGCTTTTGTTTATTTTGTGCGTAGAAATTGTTTTGTCTACTTTGTTGCCTGGTAGTGACTTTCAGGACTTTTCTATTCATTTCTATTAGGTCGGATATTGCTATCCTTGATAGAGCGTCTGCCACAAAATTGTCTTTTCCTTTCAGATACTCAACAGTGAAGTCGTATTCTTCTAATTCAAGTCTCATTCTTGTTAATTTAGAACTAGGATTTGTCATTGAAAACAAATAAGTTAATGGTCTGTGATCTGTTTTTACTGTAAAATGTTTGCCATAAATATATGGTGTAAAGTATGTAATTGCCCAGTGGATTGCTGCTAATTCTTGTTCTGTTGTTGATTTGTTGCTTTCACCTTTGGTGAATGGGCGTGAAGCATATGCAACTGGGAGTTGTTTATCTCCATAATTTTGTGTTAGTACAGCTCCACATGCGTATTTGCTTGCATCTGTAATTATGCAAAATTCTTTATTGAAATCGGGGTATTTCAGTAAAGTGGGCTCAATTAAAGATTTCTTTAAGTATTCGAATGCATGTTGGCATTCCTCAGACCATTGAAAGTTGACATTCTTTTTACATAATCTAGTTATGTGCCGTGAATGTTCAGCGAAGTTTTTAATAAAACGTCTATAATAATTGCAGAATGCAATGAATCTTCTTGCGCTGTCGGCGTCCGTGGGGACTGGGTATTTTTCTATGACATCATATTTTTTGCCATCTGGTAAAATACCATTATCAGTACACTTGTGACCTAAGAATGTCACTTCGTGCATGAAGAAAGAGCATTTTTCTGGATGTAATTTAAGATTGTGTTTTCTGCACAGGTCAAAAACATCTTTTAAGTTTCTGATCATGTGTTTTTCAGAACAACCGATGACAATTAAGTCATCCATGTACAAGAACGCTTGTGAAGGGTTTAATCCAGAGAAAGCTATTGTCATCATTCTTTGAAAAGAATTTGGCGCTATTTTTAAACCGTAAGGTAATCGTGTAAAACGATGTGAACCGTTGCTGGTTGAAAAGGACGTTACATTTCTAGAGTGGTTTTCCAACTCTATTTGATGAAATCCAGACATTAAGTCTAGGCATGAAAAATATTTTGCTCTTCCAAGCTGATCCAGAATATCATCGATTCTTAGAAGTGTGAATTTATCGGAAATTAGCTTTTTATTAATTTGACGATAGTCTATTACTAATCGCCATCGCTTTTTATCTGAGCCTGGTACCAGTAATATTGGACTATTGTATTCGGAAATTGATGGTTCTATTATAAAAATTGCTTCCTCAATTTCCCGGTTTGGAATCAGAACATTATGTTCTTTTGAAACTATATTAATTTGACGGACTACTTCAGCACGAGCTGGAAGTATTGTGGCATTATTATCACCTTTACCAATACCTGATATTTGAGTTGAAATATTGTTGTTAATATTTTTAAATATATCAATATTTTCTTTTAAAATTGATATATCTGCACCAGTATCTACTAACAGTGTATATATTGTTCCTGTACTTTCATTATTAATTTTTATAAAGATATTAAAAT
>JAWNOS010000340.1:0-17426 GCA_035045845.1 Drosophila buzzatii
ATGTAGTATATCCTAGATTAAGAAGAGTTTCGAAATGTTTTTTTTATATATTTTTTTTAATAATTAACTAAATCGTAGCTTCCTTTATTAATCGGCCAATAGATGCATTTGAGCATGGGAAATCGTAAAAATCTATATAATGAAACATTTTCAAGTTGATCGTGAATGAGTATACTTTAGTCGGTAACACCCGACTGCAAGATTCTTTCTTGTTAAGGATTATATTTAGCCTATCTGCATTCAACACTGTGAACATAATCGTCAAAGCCAAGTGCCTAAGAGACTTATGAAAGGATATTCAGATTTCTTTTACGCACATACACTTTACAGGGTATCTCTCAGTCGCAACTATGAACAATGGCATATTTGCATAGCTGCAAATGTCACTGAAGTTCCAGTTTTGCAGTTTTCTGGTTTCCCCTTTGCATTTTAGCCAACTGACAGGCGGTGCGAGTGCAGACGTTGACAGGCCACGCCCATGGCGGGTGTGGGCGTGTCACTGGCAAAACTTGCTGGAAATTGAGTGCAAATTCTTGTCCACTTGCAGGCAATCAATCAAAGCTCATCAATCACGACTCGTTTGGGCAAAGTGCAGCGCGTAGCGTTATTATATTTATTATTTTTATTTATTTAGTATTATTATTATTATATTTTTTGTGACTTGAGTCCGTTATTGCTATGTATGTCGTCTCATTAACATCAAAAGCATTAACATTTGGATGCAGTCTAGAAAGTCAAACCTCTCTCTATAGACACACGCACACACACACACACACATACACCTAGATAGATAGAGCTATAGCTACATGTATATATTTGTGCTTGAGAGTCTCTAAGTTTATGTCTCGCCTACCCTCTCTTGCCCGCACTCTGCCTCTCTGCCTCGCTAGCTCTCTATCTGGAGTCAGTGCCGCCGCCTCGGCTGAACGCGTGAGGAACGGCAAAGTTTCAATTAAAACTCAAGAACAACCGAAGCTGGAACGCAGTGCGTCATGCTACGCTTGCCAGAGTTATTAAAAGCAGCAGCAACAACGGCAACAACGGCAACAAAACCAACAGCAAACAACAAGTCAACAAGCCAAAGAAGCGTTGAAGAGTAAACACAACAACAACAACAACAACAACGGGAGAGGTTAGGATAGGAGGGAGACAGTGTGAGCGAGAGGTGGAGAGAGAGGGAAAACTTTGAGCTAGCACCAAAACTCATCAGCAAATCACGTTAATCAGTCAGAGCGCCGCCAAGTTCTTAGCAGCAGAGTGAGAGAGTAGGCGAGAGCGAGCGAGAGAGAGAGAGGGGAAGAGGGCTGGAATGCGGTGTAAGGTAGGTTATAGTTAAAGCTTTTGGGGCCAAAGTCTCTGCTGGCTGCAGCGGTAATGAAGTGCAGCCAGGCGAGGCAGCGCCAACGAGCAAAAGCGTTGAGTTTTTGGCCTGCCAAAGGAAAAGGCAAGGCAGACAGTGAGAGCGAGAGCGAGCAACGATGATCTGCATAAGCCTAGACCAAGACTAAGCAGGAGCGAGCGAGCGAGAGAGAGAGAGAGAGAGAGCTTTTGCTTTCGTTGCCTATGCAAAAGCGAAGACGAAGAGCACTAGAAGCAGAAGAAGAAGAAGGGGGAGGCAGCACACGGCATGCAAATAGATCTCTTTGACTGGTTGCCTACCAAAGAGCAGTTAAGTATTTAATTGCTCTAGAAGAACTGAGATATTATCGCTAGAGTGGAAACTAAACAAATTTGCGTTAGATAAACAGTAAACAGAGCTACTGACTCATGCGAAGGCAAACAGTTTACAGCTTCAGCTAAATCATAAAATCTTATTCAAAAGTTTTTTGATTAGATAAAGAAACTAACGATGGCAGAAGTTCGCATAGTTATTTACTAAATGTTTAAAGCAAAGTGAATTGAAGTAAAAACAAAATTTCACAAAATCTCTGCAAGCTTGACTAACTAAGTCTTTCACTAAAAGTACCTGAAATAATTAATATACTTAAGAAAGCAATAAAAGCACAAAAATATTTGTAAAACTCACGACAAGTTCATGAAAGCTTATGAAATATGTGAGCACTAAAATAAAAGAATAACTGATTATAAAATAAATAAATATAAATAAATGGCGCTGGAATGCTCATTGAAATTCGAGAGAGTTAATTGAATATTTGTGTAAAGCTGAGAGAAGTATATGTATACCAAAATATACTAAAGCTCATTAAAATTCATCAAGTCTTATTAAAAACTTATATATGCTTAATACTAATACACAAAAAAGCGCATTATGTTATATACTTTAACACTTTGAAAATTAAGCATATTTTTATGGAATTAAAGTGCAAAGAGCTCACCAAAGCTCTTAAAAATTTAATGTGAGCTTATGAAATATATTTTAATATATATATTTTTTTTAATATATTTTTTTTATTATTTATATATCAATATATTTCTTTAAAATACACTTTTCACACTTCTATATTATATAAATCTCAAAATATTATGTAATAAATCAATTTTCAAGAACTAATGCATATGAAAAGTTCATTGAAAGTTCCTGAAAGCATATGTAATATAAATGTATCAAGTAAATATATTTAAGACTAAGCAAGAAAAGTATCAAGAGATTCATTAACTAATAAAACCCCGTAGAGCGAATGCTTATATATATCACATATATTATATCACATTATATAAAGCACATTAAAAGCACATAAAAGCGCGCTGAATAAGCCTGCTTAAGCTGAAAGCTTTATTGAGTGCTGTTTGAAAAACATTCAACTTTTGAATGTGAATAGAGCTTGTGCCTATGAACCTGAACCTACTAGAATCAGTATAAAATATAAATACTTGAAAGCTTTTGGCTTGCGGCCAGACGCCGACAATAGACAGGGCGAGTGGAAGGCAGAGAGCAGAGAGCTTGGCAAATTACAAAATGATGAGCCTTGTCTTGCAGGCGACTGGCGTTGCCCACCTGGATAAATTGTGCATCCTGCCCCATTGCATTGTCGCGTTGACAGCTATAATTACTTTAATGATGATTTCAGCTTTGGGCGGCCATCGAAAAGGATCGGGTGCCAGCGGGCGGGCCATTGACAGGCTGGCTTTTGTTTGTGCGCGTTTAAAATGCAATTATGTATGCATTTAATAATACTCATTGCATACTTTGGAGAAGCTCAGTCTCATTTATCAAGCCAGCAGCAGTGGCAGCAGCGGCAGCAGCGGCAGCATCAGAAGCCGTTAGCTGGAGATTAATTCAATTGAAATGCTGGCAAATCGAATTTAAACGGCACACGCGGCGTATGCGCAATATTGCATTAAGATTCATACACAAATATCGGCTCTTTAGCCATGCACATGCATAAACGAGGTAATATTATAGCCAAATTGAATATCAATTTAATGCTAAAGCAATTCAATCAATATGCGCATGTCCATACACATACATATATATGCACAGCGATGCTTATACATACGTACAAATATCAGATTCATTTGTTTCGGGCAAATGTTAAGCAAGCGGTTGCCATAGTTGTCCACAAGTCCCCCCGGACCTTAATGTCGCTCTATTAACGTTTAACGTTTAATGTGTATAGCCATTAAATATAATCTGATTTACTTATTCGGTTAACTTATGCGATAGTTAATGGTTAATTATTATTGATTGTTTTTTTTTTTTTTTTTTGCGCTAAATGTTGTAAAACAAAAATGTGACTATCGATAAATATATATTCTATCAGAAATATAAACTATTTGCATTTGAATTATATCTAAAAAAGTGTCTAAAAGTTCAGATAATTATAAAATATTTAAGTATGATAAACAATAACAATCGATATTCGATAACAATAATACAGACACACATATTGAATACTTTCAATAATGCTAGCTCAAATAGAACATAAGTTTCATATCTAAAATCATCTTGAATGGCCAATGATCGGTAAGCGATAATAATCGATAATCGATAGCCAGCCTAACGAAATGCAGCTGTTAGGAAATATACATATTCCAAACTATTGATAAATTATAATGAAACTTAAAATATAGATACTTAAATTATAGAATTTAAAAATTTGAATGAGCTAAACAATAACAATCGATAGTAGACAAACATCGATAGTAGACAAACATCAGTGCGATACTCTGCTATAAGGCTATGCAAATATAAGCGAACCCTTAACAAATATCAGAGTAATCGCACCTTTTGATGCCCAACAAATAAACTATTTCGATAATCGATAGCTCGCATCATAACTATTATCGATAATTATAGATTATAATGAATAAATGTTATAGATAAATATGAATAAGTAGTGAATATATAATGCACATAAAATGGTAATTCGAGTCAGTAGTTGTTAATCGCCAATCGATATTTATCGATAATCGATAACAAAGCATATTTTTTTTTAGATAGAGTATTTCTCATGTCGGCAGCTGCATAAGAACTCAATAAGTTCTCCACTCCATGCAACGCAGTGGCTCTCAAGTTGCCCAGCCACGCCCCCCATTATGCCTACAATCATTCAATTAAAAAGTGCATGCCGCGCAATTAATATAATTTTCAAGCAACGAAAGCGAAGCTAAAAGTTTTTCGGTCTGCTAGCTCGATATGTGTTAGGTGCTAGCTGCTTGGGCGTTGCTGGAGCCATGGGCGTGGCCAGGCAGTAGGCGGTCTGACAACGATGTTGGCAGCTGCATGGAAAACTTGCAAAAGTTTTTAAGTGACTTCTAATAGCGAATTATGATGGGGCGGCTGGCGGTAAATGGGGGTCCTGGTTTCCGCTAAAAGGAAGGCGGCCAATTTTCAATGCAATGGCTGCGGTTGCTTGAGCAGAGCAGGCGCTGGCCTCAGAGAGGGGTGGCTGAGGGCTGAAGGCTGAAGGCTGAAGGCTGAAGTGGAGGCGTAGCTGCTGGCATAGCAAAAAGTTCACGCTTAAAACTTGGACGATAACTTCATTGTAGTGCACCACAAGTGACACACACACACACGCACGCACAGTGTGAATGAGCAAAAACAGTGATGCAGATAACGAGAGAGAGAGAGAGAGAGAGAGAGAGAGTGAGAGAAAATGAGCAAAAGTGTGGTAGAGAGAATCGTGCATAAACAGAGCACACTTTTAACAAAGTTATTTAGTTTCTTCCTTCCGCTGGAGGCGCATGTGTGTGTGTGTGCGTGTGTGTACAGATGTGTGTGTGTGTGCGTGTGTGTGTGTGTGTGTTTGTGCGCCTCCTGATATAATAACAAAGTGCACTTTGACATTATCATCATCAGCGCATATCGCCGTCGCTGTCATCAAGCAAGCAGCAGGCTGCCCCAAAAAGCCGCCAGCCACGCCCACATCCCATGCATACTACCCCCCCCCCCCCCCCTCCCTCCCACACACACACATATACTTAGCTAGCCCCCGCCCAAAAAAGTTGCACGTTTTAATGAATTATGCGTACATTGATAATAATTTCTTGGTTAGTTTTGTTCCCAACTTGTGCAATGCAATGCGCCGTCTAGGCAACAGCCCACGCCCACGCTCAGGCCAACACGCCCACGCCCACGCCGACACGCCCACACGCCCACACGCACACGCACAACAACAACAACAACAATTTGCAGAAATATAAAAGTTTTTGCACTTTTAATAAGGCGACGTTTATGATGTTGAAAATGAGGATGTTTCTCGGCTGTCGCTTCCTTCATAACTCCAACGGCGACAAATGTCAAAAAGTCGTCAACCCGCTGACAAAAGTTTCCAGAGGCGGCCAAAAAGTAAAGTCGAAATTTTGCCAGCATCCGCGCAGCGAGCGAAACCGGAGCCATGTGCCTTGGCTCTCTAAGGGAAAGTTTATAGAAAAAATGAACAAAAAAAATAAAAGAAAATGAAAATGGAAAAAACGTAAATACTGCTGTATACTTAAAAGGCAGACAGAAGTGTCTGAATCGGAGGTATGCACGACTGCTGAGATACCCTAGTTAGGCGAGAAGTGTGTTAATTCAGCTGACAGAATAATCAGAGACCTATGCTGAAGATAGACGATGCATCAATGTGGCTTTCAAATATCTATCGAACTTGGAACATTTCATGAAATCAGATCATATTGACTTAGTGTGTGACTCTTGAGGTACCCTATAAGTCACTATATGCTCACTAATATAACTACTTTGTTATTGTATGATGCACTTGAGTGTCTGATTTAAGTCTGTTTATATAGAGACAGCTCGAATCGATAGTTGGATAAAATGATTAATGAATAAATTTTATTTATTTTTATTTATTTATTTTTATTTATTTATTTTTTATGAAATTATTTTAAGAATGTCTAGAACTACATAGATCACATTTATATGATCTATGCTTGACTCTTGAGATGTAATACAAGTCTATAATTATTTGATCTATACATAGGCCATCAGTAGGATTGCTCAGTATTCATATTCTCAATTCAATTCAGAGTTCCAAAAGTATTTCTCTCAGTCTCGCACTCATAGTTTGTGAGAGCCAGCGATTGCTTCGGTTCCTTAACGAACAAGAACGTTCGCGATCGGACCTTTCTTTTGCTTGTTAGACTCTGACGTAGTAAAAAGTCTTTTGTCTATGTATTGCTATGCATGCGAGAGCTATCTTCGCTAAGCACATCAATAGCATACGTGAGAGTGAATGGGTGCATGTGTATATGCATATAAAGACCGTTTGCATAGCCTCTCTGTGTGATCTGCTCACTCATTCAGTCTCATTGCACGATTGTCAAACGCATCGCTCCCTAAACGAAGTTCGTTAAACGAGCGTCACACGAATAGTTTAACTCAACCGAACATGAAAACGAAAAGAACCGAAGGCTCTTGCTCTGAGCGAAAGTGAGAGCGAGAGCGAGAGAGACTGAGTTATATTATATTATATGTATTTCTTCGGTTGATCTCTTGAACCGAAAGTTATTTGCGAGCTATGTGAAAATGCTCTATATGGGTAATTCTCCAGAAAAGTCAACTTTTTGTCACGTTCGATACTTTGGTTTTTTGTAATTATCTTGAAAACGGATTAATTTTAGTACTAATCAAGAGCAATATATTTAACTATTTGTCAAAATAAAGAAGTTTTTTGCCATTTTCAGCACTAAAATTGATGCATTTTTAAGATAATTATGAAAAACCAAAGTGTCGAACGTGACAAAAACTTGACTTTTCTGGAGAATTACCCATATATCATTTTAGCTATATATTTTTTTTCTTTTTTTTCTTTTTACTCCATTATATCTCCTATAAATCACAGGTTTACAATTATTTATATAATTTAAGCATTATTCGTAATAATACATAATAATACATATATATATATAACATATACAAGGTGTAGGTATTTATAGTAGTAAATTTTAGTAGTGAACATTTTTTCGATTTCGTTTTATTCCTCTAAAAATAATAATGAGATTTAATATTAAATTAAAATAATATTTATACTATTTTTATTAAAATTTAATTTTTAATATTGAGACAAAGTTGAGTTTACCAACTTATACAGTATTAGAAAAGATATGTTATTTTATTGTCTACGCGAGAGTATAGCTCAGCGCCCCAATCTCTAGTACAGTAGCGAGGCATCGCTTAACTTGGATATACAAATGCTCTCTGTGACGCAGTCGTCAGATAAATACATTTCATGGCTCATAATCTATGCTAATCTATGTTAATTTTGAAAGATAAAGCTCATCATTAGCAATAGTTACATTAGCAGCCCGAGTTGTATTTGTTATTTTGATAACTGTGAATTGCTAATCTTTACAACATCTCAAGCAAACATTTACAACTTTTTTGCTAGCTGGCCAGCTTTATTATCAGATTAGAGTCTGTTATGTAGATAAACATAGGCAAGGCATAAAGCAAGTGTGAAATCAGCAGATAGAGCAGAACTCTTAGATATATAGAGATAAATTCCTGTTTGATTTCTTTTACCTGTATATTATAAAGAGATCAAGTTTCAATCCAATTTCCTATGCCTCAGTCGAGTGTCGAGCAATGCAGCTGAACTCAGGCTGCTTGTCTTGGCGTGACTTCCGACAATATCGTGAAATCACGACACAAACGTTACGCAAATTTCATTCTACTGCTGTGCATATATATCACACGATATATTTAGTAAACAAGAAGCTAAAGAGGTAGGTGAGCAAGTGAGCGAACGACCCACTTGCTGGAGCTGTCGCAAGAGATCGACTAACGCATATATCTCACGGATGTGGGACGATGCTATCAGCGCTGCCATCTGACATATGCATCAGGTACGTGACGTCGTTGCCGTTGGCGTTGTCGCATTGCTCATACGCCGCATTGTCCAGCCGTCGCCCCATAAAGTGTCGTGATATTCATAAAGATTAACTCGCCTAGTCGTCGTTTAGGCACCAAATATGCGTGCGTGCGTGCGTGCGAGCGTTGAAGTGCCTCCCGTTCAGCTTCGCTCTGGCCAACTACGAAACTAGCCCACACACACACACACACACACACACATGGGCAGACGGCCCTATGTTATCGTTCGGGCATCCTTTGGCGCAATTAAATTACCCATTTGACTCAATTAAAAGCCCATTGAGCGCTGACCTTCAGCAACCCCATGTCCGTTGCCTTTGTGTCGCCGTGGCACGTCTAATGCAATTAGATACATCCCGCTTTGCAACAAACAACTCAATTACAACAACCTCAGCAGCAGTTGAGGACTGCTAAAAAGAAAGTTGCTTGGTTGCTTGGCTCTTCATTGGATTTGGGGCGGCTTCTTGCATCATCGGGCCCAGGCACAGGCACAGGCTTGTCATATACTTATACTTGGATTTGGGCCTGGCCAAGTGAGTGAATTTTAGCTCGAATAATGTCATAGGAATGCGTAATTGAAATAGCCACAAATCGTTATCCCTTATCGCTAATCATAAGTCGGCAATTCAACTATTAATAAATTAGGCACTACAGCTGATATGACACTTAACAATTGCTTATCGATTTGCCCAATTCATCAATTTAGAAATTTCAATTATTTATGATTCATCAGCGAATTGTGAGTTGATTATGGATTAATATACTATAATATAATATATAGTAAAATGAAATTCAATTGAAATACTTTCTCTCTTTCTTACTTACTTTTTATTGCTCAATCTCTCTCTCTCTCTCTCTCTCATTTTTCTTTATCGCTCTCTCTCTCTCTCTCTTTCCACCTCTATCACTATTTAGTTCTTTATCTTTCCGTCTCTCTATTTCACCCTGTCTCAATCAGTCTCTCAATCTTTCTGTCTTACTCTCTCTCTCTCTCGCTCTCAAACTCAATATCTTACTTTCTCTCTCTCTCTCTCTCTTTCTCCTTTTTCTCTCTTTTACTTTCATTCTCTCTCTCTTTCTGTCTCTCTCTTTTTCTCACTCTTAATTCCCCTCTAACTCTATCTCTATCTCTATCTCTATCTCTATCTCTATCTCTATCTCTATCTCTATCTCTATCTCTATCTCTATCTCTATCTCTATCTCTATCTCTATCTCTATCTCTATCTCTATCTCTATCTCTATCTCTATCTCTATCTCTATCTCTATCTCTATCTCTATCTCTATCTCTATCTCTATCTCTATCTCTATCTCTATCTCTATCTCTATCTCTATCTCTATCTCTATCTCTATCTCTATCTCTATCTCTATCTCTATCTCTATCTCTATCTCTACTCTATCTCTAACTCTATCTCTGTCTCTATCTCTCTTTCTATCTCTATCTTTCTTTCTATCTATATCTCTATCGCAGTCTCACTCTCTGACTTTCCCTAACACATTTTCTCTGACTTACTCCCTCTCTCATTCTGTTTCTCTATCTCTTTCAATCTTTTTCAGTCTTAATCCATCTCTCACACACTTTCTCTCACTTACTCTATTTCTCTCTCTATTTCATGTTCTCCCTCTCTCTCTCGCTCCTTCCCTCTCCCTTTTCGAGGTCACAATGAAATTCTTGCTTTTTTGATCAACAAGATTTGAGCATGAGTCAAATTATGATTTTTCGTTTATTTTTAGCTCTGTGACAGCTCAGATCATCATTTAAGTCCAACTAATGTTGTCAAATAGACACAAATACACAGACTTACATACATATGCATAATGATATACCCATAATCAATCACAGCTCTTTTAATGCATATTGATTATGTTTTTCGATATACCCTGCATGCCGGGCAAAGTGAATACAACACGAAAAGTGTAAAGCAGAGAAAAGGGAACTGTGTAATTTATAGAGATGTACATAATATATATGTATATATATCATAATATAATATAATATAATAAAACTTCTTGTAATGGAAATTCATTTTTCTTTTTCTGTCCTGGAATGGAATTATTGATATGGAATATTATATCAAATATTGAAGATCGCATATCACACAGTTTCCATTGAGAATTGTCACTCAAGATTTTTAAAAATAAATATTAGACTTGATTTATTATTTATGATTTGTATATACAATATTGTAGCTGCTATTCTACACTATCTGGTAAGCGTGACGGATATGTCCTCAACCGGATATGTCTTCAAGAGTCTTATTCATATTCTTCTCTGGCCAGATCTTCAGGCATATTTGCCAAAAGTGTTAGAGTGGGGAGCACATATCGTAGTGATATATTCATAATTGTTTGTTTTGTATATCTACCAAGTATTTTATATATGTATATAATTTATTTATTTATTTTATTTATTTTATTTATTTTATTTATTTTATTTATTTTATTTATTTTATTTATTTTATTTATTTTATTTATTTTATTTATTTTATTTATTTTATTTATTTTATTTATTTTATTTATTTATTTTATTTATTTTATTTATTTTATTTATTTTATTTATTTTATTTATTTATTTATTATTATTATTATTATTTTTTTAAATTTTGATTAGAGGAAATACTCACAGATTATTTTCCAGCTTGTTTTTAGGTAACAGATTAATTATTTTAAAGCTGTGAAAGAAAGTTTACATAGTTTTGGGCCGGAAAGAGTTGAAGGGTTTAACTAAAGCAGATCAAATTTAAGAGTATATTTGATAGAGTTTAAATACAGACTCGATCCGGTAAGTTTTAAGAGTGAAGGCGTGCAGGAACCTCAGCAAAAAGAGAACTCTCATATTTAGCAGCGCTATAATTCAACTTAAGTTTCTCTAAACGGAATTGCTAGAAAATTAATTTGAATATTAAAAAAAAAGAAAATAACACAATTTTATATATATATATTTATTTAATTTAAGTATTATTTTTATTATTATTATTATTATTATTTACCATCTCGCACTTTAGCCATTTGCAAGGGTATTCAATCTTCCGCTTGTCAAATTAAAATTGTCTTTCCTGTTTCTTTTCTTTCGACTGTTAACGATCATAGCTTAAGTATATGTTTTAGATTAATGATAAGGCATTTTGGTGTGTCAACGAAACCTTGACTATTCTGTAGTTGCAGTGAGCGTTGAGCATTATGCAACATTTGTTGCAAGGCGCCTGCAGCCCATGATCCGCGTGCTGTTGCATAATAGCTAACAACACTCAGCAGCAGCAGCAGCAGCAGCAAAAGCTAAGCTCAAGCCAAACACAAAAGCACAAACACCTTTCGGCTAGGTGACTCTGTGTGTGTGTGTGTGTGTGTGTGCACAACAAGCAAACACTTTGACCCATACCCAAAACCCAGTAGCCAGAAGCCGAAGCTGACATCGAGTTAGAGCTGGAGATGCAGCCGATGGAGTGGCTGATGCGGCTGCAACTGCTGCAACCTGTTTCCTGATTTTGGGAATGGCGCAAGGCACACACACGACCACGACTCCTCTCCCTCTCTCCCTCTCCCTCTCTCTCACTCAAAATGGTATTACTTAATTATATTTATTCGGCTGTGCGACAAGAAGATTTGCTGCCTGTCATTTGGGTCTATGCAAGCAATTTCCTAAACCCGACACAAACTCCGATTACATATGCTTCTGGCGTCAGTTTTTCTCTGACTTTTTTTTTCTCTCGTTATTTTTTTTTGCTTTCGAATGTATTTTGAAACAAAGAGCGGGGCGGACAGAAGGAGCAGCAGGAGGAGGCGGGGGCACGGTTACAGTATGGGGCGTCAAAGTTGAAGATGCCACAGCTCGGGGCAGCTCTGGTTGCCGAGTGTTAATGGGAAAATTGAAAATCCATTTGCTGATTAATTTCTCACAATAGCGAAGCGCTTGCCGAATTCGCATTTACGTAAATGAACTTTTTGCATTTGTTGTTGTTGCTGCTGCTGCTGCTGTTGTTGTTGTTGTTATTTTTGCAATTGCAGCCAAAGAGTTGGGAGGTAAAAGTTTGTTTGCTGTTTGTCGCCAGCGCTTCAGTTTTTTTTATACCCTTAACCCATTGAAAATGGGAATTTAGGGTATAATGGTCTTGTGAAAACGTATGTAACAAGCAGAAGCAGACGTGGCAGATCGCTTAAACTATATATATTCTTGATCAGCACAAAAATATAAGTTGATACATCTCTCTTACGTTCGTAAAGAAGAAGAGTATTCTATTTTTTTTTTTTTTTTTTTTTGTTCCGAGTTCAGGGTATCTCGTAGTCGAGCCGTCTCGCCTAGAGCCTTCTAACTTGTCTTCTCTCTCTCTTTTTTTTGCCAGTTGACAAAAGTGTTTTCACATGCGTTGCCAGTTTTTTAGCTTAGCTCCTCTGCTGCTGCTGCTGCTGCTGCTTCTTCTTCTCGCCTATTTTTTTCCACAAATTTACATGAGAAAATGTGATGGCAAATGCAATCGATAGCGAGCTAAACATATTTGCAAATAGTTTACCATAGAGCATTCCTACAAAACACTTAGGCACACCTGAGGCCTTTAAAGGGCTTGCAGGTGATTCATTCAAATGAGGCTTTTACCTGGAGCTGTAAATGGCTAAATAGGCTGTCTAAATTGTACTAAATAAGTAAATTAGAACTGAAAGTTTTGTATATATATATTATAGCTTGATTATGATTTAACCATTAGTTCTTGAATGCTTTTAATTTCATCAAAATCAACTATTTATGTGCTGTTCAAGCATGAACATGGCACATACATAAATATATTAAAATTAGGCAATAGTCGATAACCTGCGCGTTATCTGAAGCCTGAAGGTAATAAACATGTCATCCCTCAGCTGCAGCGACATCTGTGTACATGGAATTAATTGTAACCTTCCAATGCATTGCAATGCCTGGAAGTATTTTTAAGACATATAAGCACTAGGATTTTAAGAAATAAAGAGTTCAATATTTGAATTCGGCAAACGTGGAGTCGTTTTCGTTTGACTCTCTTGCATGTTTCTATAAGAACTTTCATAGAAACTTCCGCTTCTATATACAATAGTTGCTAGATTTATAAGCAAGATTATTTATTTTTCTATTCAAGCGTTGTATTCTTACAATGAAAATCTACTAGCTTAACAACATATTTAAAAAAAAAGTTGGAAAAATAAAATAAAGAGTATAAGCCTCTGATATGCACAGGAGGACATATTGCGAGATTTACTAAAAAATATCTTGAAACGGAAGCTTTTTAAGGCTGTAAGGGGAGGAGAACAAAAAAACACATATGTGAATGCAAAGCTCTTAAGAATAAGCTTTTAACTGCTGCTTTTAAATGTTTTTTTATTTTATTTTATTATTATTATTATTTTTTTGTTTGTTTTTTATTTTATTTTATTTTTATTTTTTTTTTATGTTAAAATTCTTTCCTACTTAGCATAATATATACAGTCACAATTAACTTAAGTTGTTGGTATATTACAGCTTTCAGGAGAAGCTTTTAAATACTGCTTTTCATGTTTTGTTTTTTTTTTTTTATAATTTTTTTTTATTTATTTATTATTATTATTATTATTTATTTTATTTTATTTTATTTTATTTTATTTTATTTTATTTTATTTTATTTTATATGTAAAAATACTTTTCTACTTAGCATAATATTTATAGTCACAATTAACAAAAGTTGTTGGTATATTAAAGCTTTCAGTATATACTTCTAATTGTTAGTATTGTAAAGATTTTTTTCTGTACACAAGATCTGTTATTACAATTTAGCTATTTTATAGACTTTATGTAGTTTTAGCATTAGCTTGAATCTTGTTAGCATTGAATTTCATTATGTCTAATGCTTTTAAGGGAGACCAAGAGCTTCTAGAGAAACTTAGTCATGTGATTGAATGATTAAATATACATATATACAATATTTTGCCTGAAGGCCTCTGTCGCTCTGGCTTAAAAATTAAATTGTTATTTAGAATTAATTCTTAGTAACAATAAAATAAATAAATAAATATAAAATATTATTTAGAGTTTTTGAAGATATCAGGCTTTTAAATATACATTATAAAGAAGAAAATAAGAAGAAAAAAATTAAAAGTTGTTAGAATTTTAGCTATTTAAAAGCTTTCACTGAATATGAGCTTTTTGAAAAATATTTACTGATTTTCTTATACATTGATTATATATCCAATTAACATTCACATGTTTTTGTTGTTAGCCAAAGTCTCCACAGCATTTCAGTTAATTAAAATCTTTGAGCTGAATTCAAATGATGTTATTGCTTTATAATTTTGAAACTTTCAGTGAATAAGAGATTTTTGAAATATATATATTCAGCTATTTTTTTAAATATTATTTTCAATGATTATACATCATATATATCCTATGATTCTATATCCAATTCACATGTTTTTATTGTTAGCCAAAGTCTCCACAGCATTTCAGTTAATTAAAACCTAAAGTCTGTGAGTTTAATCTAAAAAAGAGAAAGAAGTTGTCAAGCTCCTAAAACTCGCCTCAAATATGTCAGTTGTCCAGCTGCAAAGCTCTTTATGTGCTCTATGCTCTGTTCGTTGTTCGTTATTCTCCATTCTCCATTCTCTATTCTCTGTTCTCTGTTCTCTGCGCGCTGCGCTCTGCTGTGGCCCGCTCGAGTCGCACTCTGTCGTTCGCTCTGTCACAGTGAGTTTCTCGTCTGCCTAATCAAGTGTCCAAATCAGTAGCAGGCAGTGACTGGGACTGCCAAGGACTTGAGGCACATGCATTATTCAGGAGGCTGCGTTGTGTCTGTTGCCGAAACAGGACACGCATGATTTGAATTGTCTGCAAAAGTTTTGCAGCTTGAGCTTCAACTTCGCTTTGCACCTTATGTGACAGCGATGTGCAGACTTCTCGCAACTTGAATTTCGTGTCAGCAGAGCAAGAGCCACCATCTCTTCCCTCAAAAAAAAAAAAGAAGAAAAAGAAAAGAAAGAGAACTGAAACAAAATATATGCACACTCACACACACATAGATGTATATACGATTGGATATCTATGGCCTGTGTATGCAAAATGCAAAAGTTTAGCCAGTAAATCTTTGCAAGTGGCACATAAACTTTGCCAAAGAAACTTTTTTTTCCAGCTCTCTTCCCGTGCAGAAATCTAGAAAAAATGATACAGTGCCAAGGAATAAAAACAAAAAGAAGAAGAAGACGAAAACACACACCAAATTTATAAGAAAATACAAAAACGAGAAAGCAAAGGAAATACGACATAAAATAACAGACTCAACTGCAAACGTATATATATACATATGGCTATTATATATATGTATATTATATATATGTGTATATAAGAAAGTTGAACACAAAAAGCCAAACAGAGTGCAAAAGGCCATTGAGTTATATTCGAGGCAAGCCATAAATATTCGCATTCTAATAAGAAATATGCATGGGCTGTGAGCTAAAGCTAACATTAGCTGCAAACTGCATTGTTTTAAGTAAAGGTGTTTTAGCCTTAGATTACTTTATAAATTGGCTAGTCTAATAGAGCTAGATGCTTATATTTCTCTTTGGATATTAAAGCTTTAGCCTGGATTGCATTTGTATGCATCAAAACATGAGTGAATAGAGCCTTGAATATCTCGCAGTTCTTCTGCTCCAATTTTCAATGGGTTCAGGGCATAAAAATATGTTCGTTACTCGAAGTGTTTGTTAAACGAGGATCCACAGTATATATAGTTTCAATTTTGTTTCTCGTCAAGTACTTGAGCTAAATCCCCAAAAACTACTTAACTTGAGATTAAATGTTCTTCAAGTGATGCCAGCCCACAGACAATCTTCGACAGCTATAATTTGGTAGAAAATGATAAAATGATGCATTGCGTCGGCCTCATTGATGTCCATTGCATTGGGCAATGCATTTGCTCCACAAAAGCAACTCAAACTCACATCAAAAGCTCCCCCCGCATCAAAAAAACCCATCAGAGTCATAATTGAGCGCTGCTTCCTCAATGATAACTCAAATTGCAGCTGCATTGTTTTACTTATTGAATGAGGGCCAACAAAACAAAAAATTGAGGTAAAGCAACAAGAAGAAGAAAATCAGTACAGGTGATGCTGGCTAACAACGCAGAGCGACTCGTAGTCATGTTGATGATCGTTGCTCTAATTTTGGATGCCTTGTCGAGACTGTGGCAATTGCCGCACCATCTATTAAATAACTCTAATTTTTCATGCACTTTTTGGGCTGCAGCTCTTTGACCGACTAACCAACTAGCTGACTGGCTGACTGACTGACTGACTGACTGATTGATGGATGGCGCTGTGTTGTCATTTGTCCCACTCGTTAAACAAGCGTTTGAACGGGACGCTGACGATCGCTAGATCTTAATGGCAGACGCAGACCTTGGACGATCAGCAGCTGCGGCAGATGTGTTGCAAGACGCGTCTAGCTCTCATGGGCCCTTTTCACTTGCAGGCATTCACTTGGCTTTGGCTTAATTGCGAGCACGTTGGCCAAAGTGTTGCCACCAATTGCAACTGCAACACTTAATGGGGGCATTCTGGTTAATGCTACAGTAGCCCACAGCAGCAGCAGCAGCAACAGCATCGATCCCAGTCCAAGCTCAAAAAGAAATAAGAAGAAATATATGAAAATGAGCACGAAATCAATTGTTGATGCATGATGCCCAAAGGTAAATTGAATAATTGAAACGAATTTTCAAAATTAACAAATCATAATTTAATAATAGAGTTTTATTTTTCAAGAAAATTATCGATATCAAATTAATGGAATTGAGTGGAAATGGAACTGAAAATGCTACTGTAATATTGACCGTATTAACAATCAGATTAGTTATATAAATATCTTTAGTTCATATTCAATTAACAACTAGTTGAAGCGCCATGAAAGTCGTTTCAGAGAAATATTTATTTATTAGAATACATTAATACGTTAATAGATATAATATATAATAATATAATATTTTATCTTATTTTAGGTTAGTAACCATGTGTAATTATATTTTATTATAATAAAAAACACTTATTTTAGACGAATCAAATTTTGTTACTGCTCACAACCATATTATATATATTTTTTTATTTTTTAATTTTAGAAATTAATTTACAAATATAAGTAATTAATTTACAAATTTTATATTTATTTTATTTA